>JAODUG010070133.1:0-13563 GCA_027564795.1 Aphredoderus sayanus
ATACATCATGTAGGATATTATTCATCCAGTTAAACTATAAGAAATGCTTCATTAGAATTGTGTATTGATTTAACTTAACCTAAATCAGCGCTCGTTGATATAAGACCGATGCTACTGGTAACCGACTTTTCACTATGACGCGCTGAATAATGAATTAACATTATCGTTTAATATATTCATGGATCATGGGTATGGTTTACATGTCGTGAAGTAATATAATCTTGTCAGACCATATTTGAAATTGTGTGTTTATCCAAAAGCCTCCATCGAGTGCCTCTTATAAACCGCAAAACCGTGTTCAAAAGACACGTAGCAGATGTAGAGCCTACAATAACCTTCACTCTTAACTCTTCATTTTTTATATAGCCTGCCTATAAATTGCTTTTAAACTCAACAATTAACACAAATAGTATTTGACCGGAATTTCTTCCAATTTTCCGGTAAACTTAAACTTTCCCGGACACATTGACCGGCACCAATTTCTTTTAGCGGAAACGCTGGAGCACACACCACTGTAACTGCTTACACACACATATGATCTGCACTGCTGGCACAACAAGGTGTGTGTTTGAAACCCGAGGACAACAAGAGGGTTAAAGGCACAAAAACAAACAAATGCATAAAGAAATAATGAATAAAGAAATAAATACACACATCATTGACAAAGAGATCTACACAATCAGATGGCGCAATCCGGTGACCCAATACTATGCATTAACGGCAACAGGAGGATTAAGATTTCTTTTTTTTTTAATCTGATGGCAGTGTGTCAAGACAGCAAGTGGAGGCTTTACGATGTTGAAATGTTTCTTCTAGGGATTTTTGATCAATTGTATTAAAATGTGACATAATAACCAAGTTATGTCTTGGTGGTTTTGTTGACGGTCCTTTTTAGACTGTGTAGTTCTAATGGTCTGCCTAATTATGTTTTCAATAAAGAAAAATGTAATCGCTGAGCAAGACACTTGATGTGATAAGTAAATGCAATTCATCATTTGAATGGATTACCCCTTGTGATGTCCTCAGGGTCAAAATTACCTAAATCACTAGCACTTTGTGGCAGATAGAAGGCGCTAAACCTAATTCTACAGAATACACACATATATGACGTGCACTCCTGGCACAAAAAGTGTGTTTTTGAAACCCGAGGACAACAGGAGGGTTAAAAGTAGTTCAAGACTATATTTTAAGGGCAACACGAGATATCATATTGATAATGATGCTGGATTTGGTTTTATCCAGTTAAATATGCAAAATAGCCAATGGCCGATGATCAAAATACTGTACGTATATTAAGAATATAGATTAATGCAAATACATCATGAATTCAGCACTACTTCTTATGAAAACAGCTTATGAAAACCGGGTAGTTAGTTTGTAAGAAACCAAAAGTATATTTTGTCCTCATGATTTAGCAGTTGTCACTCTACTCAAATAATGCCTTACTCAACCCAGGTCAGCCAATCATTTTAATGTTTCACACCACATACATTAAGTGCAGAAGGCTCTCCAACAACATTGTTAAATGGCTGTTTTGGCTCTTAATTTGATTTAGTCAAGATATATCTAATTAAGTCCACTCATCCTTTGCGGTTTCTTCTCATTTTTCTAGTAAAATCCCAATAAGCTTTCCCAGATGAAACTGAGACGTTGGAGAGATATTATAGAGGGGGATATGTTCAATAGCATTGTTACTTCAAAACAATTCACACCACAGCAAAATAACCTACACATGCACTTATTCCATATGGTCAAACATTTGACCTTCTGGTAACTTGCCACCTGGTGCCTCTAGAGAATAGTCAAGCTCTTTATTAGTTGGATTAAAACACTCTCCCTATATAACCATTGAAAAACATTTAGATATTAGTTGGAAATTCTTATGATTGTTTATTGAAATATACTTTTTTAACCATATCTGACAAGAGCGCCTTGTATTGTACAAAGCATTGTATCCAAAGAACAGGTTATAGATGTACAGTGCCCTGTTACAAATGAAGTATTATTGACGATAATTAAGAACTGAAAGATATGAATTAAACATATTACATATACCAAACATTCTGTTTCACACGAGAGGTACATTATGTCTTAATTACTAAATGTTTCATCCCCATAATATTTTCACTCTAGAATTAAGTACTGGAGAACAATAGTCTATACTAGACTTCACTCAGCCTCTGTTGACAGATAACATTGTGAGTTAGCTGCATGCTAAACTGATGCATCTGCACCAGCCTAACGGAGGCGCCACCGCTCAATACAAGAGAGGCAGGGAAACGTTGGAACACAATACATGTTAACCTGTGAAAGACAGTATGGCACAAGCTGGGAGAAGAAAGAGGTACTAGAGAAACAAGTGAAAAAGTGAACACCAGTAACACCGTGCGACAATATGACACAATCTAATTTACCCACATTAACCCCAACTCGCCCTCATTCGCTCCCTTCCTCATTCATCATTCATTATCTCATGCAAACATACCACATTGCTCTGACTTAATTTGGGTGTGTCTAGATTAAGTATTTAACACACACACATACAATGCGCGTTCTGTATACACACACCCACTAACCTAACCCATATACTTTTGTTATTTCTGGGATTAACTCAGAAATGTCAGTCCTGGAAGGAGAACAATCTGAGTTTCCCAAGCCACAACTGACCACACAGGTCAGGGGATGTAAAATACACATCTCTACACCCTGTGACGTAGCTCAGAAAGCTCTGAGATTACTCATACAGCATGCCCTCCCTTAGGTCCTCGGCGATGCGGATTGCAACACATGCACACGCAGACATGTAACCAGGCTCGTTCGGACGGGGACTCCAACCCGGCTCTCCCTCGTAGAGAACAGACGCTCGTACAAGACACACTAAAACCCATTAGGCTCTAGCATGCGTCGCCAGAGAGTCCTATGAGGTGTCAGAGTGAGATTTAACTGCACAGCTACCTGCTGGCCACCGTTACACACACACACACACACACACACACACACACACACACACACACACACATAAAGCGTCAGGCAAGAGAGAGATACATGGAAATTTGCAAAATAGGGACGAATGGAGAAGAAGAATGGAGAGTAATCACACTTGGACGCAGCATAGTGGGAGTGACAGAACACTGTCAAATTGACTCCCCTCCTTGTCCTGCCTGTCTGTGACTGATGAGCCGACAGTTCCCACAGCGCTAAGATCTGAGGGTACACTCAACGCATCTACTGGGCTACATTTACTGATGTCTGCTTGACTCTCAAGGCAGATTGCAAAAGCAGATCAACTGGATGGAAAGGAACACGCAGTCATTTTTCATGTCTGCACTGAGGACTCAAATTCCACAACTCCAGCCCAGTATAGAAATTTGGTTTGATCACGTGTTACATGTTTTATGTTGGCAAAATATAGCCAATATAGCCATATTCACTGATTTTGTTAAAGGACTACAGTTCTGTATATATTATCATTATCATCATCATCATTATTACATTATTATTAGGCTATTAGTATAATTGTCTGTATGTATTGCATTGTCTGAAGGACACGTTGTAGCTCTTCTGGAATATAACATCATTATTGTAAAGAGTGTAGGCTTATGTATTACTATTAAAATCTCTTTCTCTGTTTTTTGTTTTAGTCTTTTGTTATTATTTAAAACCCCAAGGGGACAGCAACGTATTTTGATCTGTGTTATAATGACCAAAAATTGACATGTGCGTGTGCCAATATGGACATGAAAACATTTGTTTTGACACCCAATGCAGGTGTCTGTTATAAATGGACTGCATTTATATAGCGCTATACATTATTGCCTCACATTCACCATTCACATACACATTCATACACCGATGGTGGTGCAAGCCCTGCAAGAAGCACCTAACCACTGGGAGCAACTGGGGTTAGACATCTTGCCCAAGGATGTTTGCAGGTAATCCAGCAACTCCGGGGCTTGAATCCACAACCTTCCGGCTGCGAGTCAAACAGCCAGACCACTAGGCCGTCCTACACCCTTATATTAGTTATAGCGATCCATCTCTAGTGTGTCATTACGAAACATATGTGCACATTGAGCAGATTTTGTCCGTGTTCATGTTCCCACACCATGCAGTGGAATGAGGGACAGAATGGTGTGAGATGGCCGTGCAAGTAAGCAAACACAGACATGAGCTAAAATACCAATTGCAAACGGTGCAGCATTTCAGGCTAGAAGGCACAAGCTCTCATTTTTATTTTATCTGTCTGTCAGACCGAGCCGTCATTGCTGCATCATTGACTTTTATGACAATGTTTTTACTGCATTATAGTGCTCTGTTTCCTTCAGGAACCAAAGTTTTGGGTGGATTTCCTCTGCCTTCCTTTAGAACAATACCTCATCTGAAAGCTTTTCCTCCCAACATTTGCATTTGAGATGTCCAGCCAAGATTCAGTACCATACTGTAAAAACACATCAGAACCAGGGAACGAGATATTTAAATTTGTTGGACAACTTTATGGAGTCTTTATGGATGTCATGTAGACTGTAGGGGCATACACACAGTATACGTTTTAAACCAATGCAATGCTGGTTCCAGTCACACCACTATTTGCATACATTGGCCAGTAAATGCAGTGAATTTGTAAACCACAACCCAGGACTTTATTCTGCTGCTAACAGGGAGTTTTTCAATGGAGCATTCATTAGCAGCAAATGGCTTTGACATCATTGCAAAAAAAATCTATTAGCATTCAGAACAATTGATTACTTGTTAAACAGGCCATCCGGTTCTGACGAACAACCACCACACAATTAAACACAGTCCACTGGGTCTTTCTGACCAGGTCATTTTAGTCAATGAGACCATATTTGACTAACATTTGGAGAACATATCTTTCCAGCGATTGTGCAAGTGGAAGAACTAGGCTAGGTTTGTTCCTATATTCGTTGACGTCTCTTGGTTGAGGGAATACATGTCAAAGCAAAGCAGCTCTAACCAAAGAATTTCACTGCAGACCAAAAATAACCATATAAAAAAGTGATTAGCCTATAATTTAATGAGTGGGGACATCCTTTTGATTATAGCCTACAATATGTGCGTTAGATGTGTGACAGAACGATAGACTGGCCAAAAGTCTTTGAAATTGCAGAGCTTCTAAATCGCCCTCAGCCCTCCCCTGACATAGAATGTCGTAATCTGCGTGTCTGCCAATCGCCTGCCGTATTTACACTGCCAGCACGTTGTTGGCTTTATAAACTCAGACCTGCAAAAATACTGCGTCAGTGACCGCGTCCAGACTTCTAGAACTAATCTGACCAGCATAAACCTCAGCGTGGCATTGCTGTTTAGTAATTTCACAGTTAAACTGAGCTATAGCCTATAGTTTGTTTTGCGGTATGTTTTGGCACGTCCTCTGCGCGAGCTTCCTTCTCGCATGCACCTCTCTCTCCGCCGAGGCGCGCATTAGCAAGCGTTATGTCATCGGCTGTCCGGAGAAATGCAACAAATCCCAATGTGCCCCGATCCCCGCCGACTGCGTGGCCGGGGACGTCCTGGACCAATGCGACTGCTGCCCAGTTTGCGCCTCCGGGGAGGGGGAGGTTTGCGGGGGTACGGGGCGGCTTGGAGACCAGGAGTGCGCAGAGGGGATGGAGTGCGTCGTAACCGATGGGGTGGCGGCGTCGGCCACAGTGCGGAGGCGAGGGAAAACCGGTGTGTGCACGTGCACGAGCTCCGACCCAGTGTGCGGCAGCGACGGCGTGTCCTATCGGAACATATGTGAGCTGAAGCGTATAAGCAACCGAGCCCAGAAGCTGCAGCAGCCCCCGGTGATTTTAATCCAGCGGGGAGCCTGTGGCATAAGAAGTGAGTTCTGCATTGTGTGTGTGTGCGTGTGTGTGTGTGTGTGCGCGCGCGCGCGCTCATTCAAGAGCAGCTTCTAGCAGTGTGAAATTTCCTGATCTGGATATTATGTTTCAGGTGTGTGTGTGTGTGTGTGTGTGCGCGCGTGCATAATGACGTATCTTCTTATGTTTCCAAATGAGATTAAGTCTTAGTTTTGAAGTCCTTGGTTTTACATTGGGTTTCGCTGGCATCATGTTATGTTGTGGCCATTCTTGGAAGTTCTGCCCTGGTAAGCCCTCAATACCATCTTAACCGTCCATTGTCATTGGACGGTCATTCCAGAGCTCACATTTCTCTTAGTCTTCGCTCTGTCAACAATATAATTGACAGAAAGAGGGCTTTACCCTCTCTTCACATTTTTGGTATTTCTCTCTTGTTCAATTTCTTTCAGTCCATCTAATAAACAAATATTTTACTCTTCAAGTCCTTCACTGTCTCCTCCCTCTCTATTTCTTGCCCTCTGGTTACCAGCCAGCACTCCTGATATGTTCAATGTCTCCCTCCTTCAGTGGTGAGCAATCAGTAGTAGTAGCTGGCTCCATTCCATGGGCCAATGGCTCATATTTGCATTGGCACTGGCTTTTACTGCAAACTTCAACATCCTGCAGTGCAAACTCTTAAAGCTTTTGAGCCTAAAGTAGCCTAAACACACACACTGTTAATGTTGAAACATATTGAAATTAGTCCAGGAAGCCCAGTGCTGCAAAAATATGTTCCACACACACACACACACACACACACACACACACACACACACACACACACACACACACACACACACACACACACACACAGTCCCAAAGCACAGCTTTGAACACATCATGTGCATGTGTAAGTGTGTGTAGTCGGATGCAAAGACAGACCCCCTCCCCTCTGATTTGTCATACTTCTTTGTCCCTCTTCTCATTCATCCTCCTTCCTCCTCCTCTCCTTCTCGTGAATATCATGTCATCTTGATATACTGCATTACCCCGCTCCTCCTCCTCTCCTCTCCTCTCCTCTCCTCTCCTCTCCTCTCCTCTCCTCTCCTCTCCTCTCCTCCTCCTCCTCTCCTCCTCCTTCTCCTCTCCTCCTCCTCCTCTCCTGTCTCATCTCTGATGGTTTTCTGTAAGCGATAGACAAGCAGTGATTGTTCTCTATGGAGGACCTCACAGGCCAAGACAGAGGGCTGGGGAGTCTCAAAGATCACTCATCACAGCAGACACACACTCTCTCTCTCTCTCACACACACACACACACACACACACACACACACACACACACACAGTGTCACATATGTATGCAAGACAAACACATACTGTATAGAATGCTACTGTAACAAGCATCCAGTGTGTGTTTCAGTGTATTTAACAGTATAGCTGAAAGGTCCTGGGTTTGATCCCTGGCATCCACAGCATGCAGTCATCCATGAGCAAAATGCCTAACCTCAATGTACAGTACCTGCTCGTTAATACTTGTAATGGTGCTCACTGTAAGTGGCTTATGGTAAAAGTGCTAATTTATGTAATTGCAATTACATACATGTACATACATACATACTATCATACATACATACATAAATACATACATACATATATATATATACATACATATATATATATATATTTATTTATACATATATATATTTATTTATACATACATACAAGCCCCTCTATTACATCATCTTTTTATGAGTCATCTGTTGGAGCCAGTTGCAAATTGTGTAACTCCCGAAGTGGACACAAATGTACGTCAAGCCCTAACAGTTATTTAACCCACATTCTACGCATCCAATCATTTCTTCTCTTTCAGGAAAGGACTTGTGAAGTTATGTGTTAGATTGACAAGCATGGATACGGGATCAACAAAACATTGTTGTACGATGACTCAACATATCCCTGATCATGCCCCTGGGGCCCTTAATTAAAGCTATACCAAACGACCACATAAACCAGTTATAAACCATTGAATGCTATACTTTGACATAGTTAATGTTAAATACTTGATTTATTCAGCACTGGAACATTAACATTGATGTTTATGCAGTATGATTTAATAGCATGATTAAATGGTACAGTATGAGCTAAATCCCCAGACATATATTGTATAAGCAGGGGTGGATTGTAATGGCCATGCCAAAAGAATTTGCAACCAAGATCTCTTGCAATAATAAAAAGCAGCTACTTTGTTTGCTTGGTTACTAGCTCAAAACAGTTTTGCACTGCTATTTTTGAAAACGAGGTCCAAGGTCGAGGATTGTTGTACTTTTAATGTCCACCTCAACGTTGTTACTTGTGTTAAGGCATCTTACTGTACTCAAACAAGCAGTTGTGCCTGTGTGAGTGAGGCATTTAAAGCCAGCCTTCCCTAACAGGTTATGCTCTGACTTTCCTGTGCAGTTTTTGATGCTCTGTGGTCTGTTTGACTGACACATCCAGGAGGTTTTGATGCGAGTGCCATCTGTGGACAGACACAGGCTCTATTCAGCACCACACTGTTTTCTTCTGGTCTTCAAAACACAGCTGGCACAATTAATCATCAACCCAAACACCTCTAGTGAGCTTGGTGACTGGAAAATACACAGGAACGGCACGCAAAGTCAGCTAGCTAGACTGTAGGCTGCTTGTATCTTATGTAGACATATGGAGAGCTAGCCAGTCTGATAACATGATAAACATCATCTGTCTATATTTGTCAGTGTGTCAGTCAACTGACAGAGACGAGCAGAGATACTGCCGTTTGTCCCATACTAGTAAACAGAAAACACACACACAATTTTTCATACTGTATATATAATAAAAAATAAACTTTATTTATATAGTACCTTTCATACAAGATTTTATGTTCAAAATGTTTTACAGTGGAAGGATTCCGTGCACATGCATACTTCCCATATAGACATTTAACACTTGTACCTGCGAGGTAGGATCAATGAAAACAGAGAGACGTATCGATAACAAGCAGAAGCAGAGTTGAGAGATGATGTGGCAGATTATGGGTGTTGGCATTATAGGAGTGATGGAGTGTGATAAAATCTGCTTTTAGTCCAAATATATGGACCGAATCAGTAACGGAATAGTGCTGTTGACAAGGCCAAATTCTGATGTAGTGAAGCAAGTATTGGTTGTCTGGTTTGAACTTTTACACTCAGTTCACGGTCACATTTGGTGTGATGTTCTTCATTAAAAGCTGAGCACTGTGTTTTATGTAAGACGATAAAGCTGCCCAGAGCAGTTTAAATACAAACTGCCCTGCTGTTTGTTTCAACTGTTTCACAGCACAATGAATTAATATGCCTTGGTATTGTAAATGGCTGGGCTATTGCTGTTTTCAGTAATGCAATTTACCCATTTGGCTGTACAGGGGATACAACTATGAGTGTAATTAATATTAAACAAAATGACATAAGGCTTTTAAAGCTTGGTGTTTAATACCAGTACATGTATTGAAATGTCCTCCCAGTTCTCTCATGCTCATTTTATTTAAATCAACACAGGCTCCTAAGGTCAGTAAAACAGGAAATGGATTTACAGATGTTAAACTACAGTTTGTGAATAATTGAAATAGTAATGTAGTCTGTCTGCATTATGACTACTGTAATCATGTGTCACTTGGAATTCCTTACTCTCCTTCTCCTACATGTGCAAGAAGAACACCATGCTTAGGTATAACACCTGAAATAAAGCTCCTAACATGTTTAGCTAAATGTAGATAAAATTGACAGTATAAGCAATTTACTGATGGAGGTTAGTGTCTTTCTCAGGGATGTTCTAACAAGTTAAATTGATGTTGGGTGTAATGGAAATAACACACCTAGTCCAAGACATAGCCCAAACATATCAATATTTGTATTCATGTAGTTGTTTCAGCACAAATTAGGGTCTCTGAATCTCAATATAAACAGATTGCTATTGCCCACTGTCCAAAAACAACTGTGTCATACCCTAACACTTTGACAAACCCTGTTTGGGACACAGGTTCCCACCCAGATTAGGGCCTGTTTCCAAAGTGGGTGTGGTTGAGCTGTAAACGAGGAGTGACACGAGAGAAATCAGAGCTGTAATTCGAACAGATGTTATATTTGGGCCACAGTTGGAGCAGAGCCCCGAGGGTTGTGGAAGGTGACGACAATGGTTGCGTATGGACCCCCCCCCACACACACACACACACACACAAACGTTCTCACTCACACTTAAAACACGCTTAACACACGTTATCCATCTCATTCTGACAGACATATAGATAGACACAGTAAATTGATTGATTTACACTGATGTCAGAGTCATTCCATTCAGTTTGTATGCGTCAGTGAGCACATGGTCCGCATCCGGTGTGAACCATAGGGTCACATCTGGCCTTGGCTGTGTAGAGTTAGCAAGTTAAACTGAACCCACCTGCTCACAGCGGAGGATGTTGCCAGTGGGCCAAGAGGTCTGTGGAGCATAAAACAGATCACTGTTTGTGACAGCTCAGTTGTTGTTTGAGGAGGACACCCACCTGATGGTGTTTACAACGTTTTCAGCTGGGCAGTGTAAATATTAGTGTGTGTGTGTGTGTGTGTGTGTGTGTGTAGGAGTGTGTTAATATCTGTACGCCTGCATGCATTTGTGGCAGGACAGAGTGTGTGCTCATGTATGTCCGTGGATGTGTGCGAGCATTTGAAATACTTGGGAGTGTTTATGTTAGATATGTATCTGGAGACTGGGTTACATTAGGGCAGGGTGTGTATCTGTGTGTGTAGTGCATGCAAGATAAGATGCCTTCTCAAGTGTCACTTTCATAAGTACATGAACGTGTGTGTGTGTGTGTGTGTGATCTACCTGCAGGCCAAGAGAACCCAGACAGTCTGCGGTATAAGTACAACTTCATCGCAGATGTGGTGGAGAAGATTGCTCCTGCCGTGGTTCACATCGAGCTCTTCCGCAAGTAAGAAAAGTGAATAGGGGTATCACTTGGTCCTCAACCCTGGTCCTGCAGGCCCCCTGCCCTGCATGTTGTAGATGTCTCCCTGCACAAAGACAGCTGATTCACATAAATGGGTCATTATCAGACTCTGCAGAGATTGGTAATAACACATTCATTTGAATGGGTTATTACCCAGGGCTGTCCCACTGAACTTCTCTCCCTCCCTCCCTCCCAGGATGGGGTTCTCCAAGCGGGAGGTAGCAGTGGCTAGCGGCTCTGGCTTTGTGGTGTCAGAGGATGGACTGATCGTGACCAATGCCCATGTTGTGGCCAACAAGCACAGAGTCAAGGTATAGTCACTGCACATGCTTTGAATTGAGCAGTAATTCAAAATGACCTCCAGTGTACAAACTGTACAGTATATGCTAGTCCAGCCCATGGGCAGGGTAACCAATGAAGAGGCAGCATGACAACATTGCAACGCAAAAGTGACCAAAATGGGGGATGGTAAAATCTTTCTTCCTCCCACTAGGTGGAGCTGAAGAGCGGCGCCACCTTTGATGCCAAGATCAAAGACGTAGACGAGAAGGCAGACATTGCCCTGATCAAGATTGACGTGCCGGTGAGGAGGGCAAGCAGGCGAGATGGATGGGTGGATAAGTTAGGGGTTAAGTTGTATATACAGAATAGTTGCACGATGTAGGGATAAAGTGGTTGATCCAAGGTGTGTGGGTGGGATGAATTCTTCATCCTTTTCACTTGCAGGACAATTTTAGCCTTTTTTTTTAATTCTCTTTTTCCTCTTCTCTTTGCTGCTCTTCTGTCTTCTCAGTTGTCCTCCCATGTTCCTGCACAACAAGAGCCAACTGACTTTCCACCTCTTTCCACTCATACTCTGCCTTCCAATGAAAACTTTATCCACATGACTTGCAAAATCCCCTTTTTGGTAGTCATCCCGCAGCCTGGAGCCTGGCTTTAATTTGAGCTCGGTAGGACAGTTGAGACAAGGCGCCTCAGCAAAATAATACCATGACTCATGAAATATTATTCTGTGAAGCTGGTCACACAATTTTAAGTGCATTCATTTTTACATTAAATATGCAAGATATTTCATATCTTGCAATTTGACATCAGTCAGCTGAATTCAAGAATTTAAGTTTCATCATAATTCAGGCACTAGATATCCTTATAAGACTTGTGTCAGTATAGCCACAACCTGACAATGACCAGACAATTTGTGGGTGCCTGTGAAATCTGACTGGATTATATGTCCCCTTCTTCTGACCACACTGGACAATGTGTGTGTGTGTGTGTGTGTGTGTGTGTATCTCAGAGAGTGGTTGTGTACATGTACAGTACTTTAAATACAGTATTTGTGCATTTGTGTTTTGGCTATCTGCAAGTAACCTAGTTTGTAGTGGCCAATCCCTTCTTCCTAGCCTGGTCCTGTATCAAGCTGATGGAATTCCAAGATGGCGGAAAGGGTTCTTGCGTGTAAATGGCATTAGCAGGTCTGAACATGTGCAACTGATGGGGCTGTTCTGGGCATAGAGAGCCAGACAGATGATTTACTAATCCCAGCACAGAGGGAATATCTAACTGATAACAGATAGTACTCGGTGAAGGAAAAACAAGACCTATTGTGATAACTACAGTATATAGAGTAAAACATACTGTACAGCAATTGCTTAACATTTTTTTTATTGATTATTTTATTTGTTATATTTACATTTAAAGGAATAGTCAGTGATTGTAAGAAAATAGAATTTTTGTCAAACTCAGTGAATATCTCGTCATGGTCCACTAGCTGCCTGTTTTGTGTGCGTGCATGCTGAAAACAAAGTGGTGCAGACCGCACCTCACAGCAATATCCTAGCCTTGGCCATGTCTTTCCAATGTATGGGGAGATAGCTTCTTTGAAGGGAGTATTTCAAGTGTTCCTACCTCACTGTAAAGGGATTGTTGATGTTTTTGTTTGTTTTCTCCAGAAAACAATCCTTTCAACCTACCTTCCAAGCAGGGTGAGTTTTATTTATAGCTAAAGATACAGTAGGAGCCAGCTGTAGACGTGGCTTTAAGGCATGTGTCTGCATGTATGAGTCCACAGCTTCTGTTTACAAAACCAGAGAGAATGTAGTATTGACCGGCAGGTTTGCTGTGAGCATGTGCAGACAGGAAGTCAATGCTGCGATGTTTGGCGTCTTGGCTCATCCACCGAGCCTTAAAGCAATATTCCCTTTTGACTGTACACTTTCATTTTCCAGTCACGCTCATGCTGACATGACCCCATGTACAGCTCAAACTCCTCTGACTTTACCCAACCCTGTAGGTATTGCCATCACAAAAACAAATGTGAGTAGGCCTACATGTGAAATGTAGAGTCAGGGATTATTACGAAAGACTGTTGAACAAAAACACTGCTTCCTTCAATGCCATAGGGTGCTCTCTCAGAAACTCCCCCTCCCACATCGCATATTGTGATGAGGTGCGGCCTGCATGTGTTTGTCTTCCCATTTACAGAGCCAGGGTTGTGTAGAAACACCAGATTATTCTTTCAGTGCACAAGCAGTGCACAGGAAACTATAAATATGTGACAACTGATTTAATGGCCTAATCTGTCTGCTTGCTCACTGTTTATGGGCTCTGCGGTGGGAGGAGTAGAGAGCGGTACCAGCACAGGTGCAGTGGGGGCAATGTGAACTACGGTACTACTTTTAACCCTCGTGATGTCCTCCGGGTCAGAATGACCCAAATCACTAGCTCTTTGTGGCAGATAGAAGGCGCTAAACCTAATTC
>JAODUG010070143.1:0-13563 GCA_027564795.1 Aphredoderus sayanus
GAGATTAGATCAAAGAATAATTCTGTCTGCCACTCTCATGTTAACTTAATTGATTTAATTTGGGTGAGTCTAAACATTTCATTTCACATGTCTGCCTTCAGTCCATTTAAGAATACAGTTGGATAAATGAATAGGCATATTTAATAATCAACATTAATGTGAATGTCATAAAGGAACATTTCACTCCAACTTGCAGCCCCAGCATCAGACTGCCTAGAAGCTGCTGGTTGACATAGCATGCTAACATAATCCTCTGACATTGTGAAATAACAAATGTTTTCAGATAGGTTACATAATTTAGCATATTTGTGCCGATTGCGTTTCTCTCCAGTGGGCACAGTGGGTACTGTCTGACTGTGTTTACTATCAATTTTATATAAATGTTTCCGTTTCAACAGCTACAGTATAACGTAGTTATGGGCTCTACCTTCTTAGTATTGCATTCTGTCTCAACAGCTTTTGAAACAGGCTCATTTTGACTGCTCGAGTACCCAACAGAGAAAATGAACAAATACTCGAGCACTCGTATACTGGGCACTCGTATACCGGGGGGTGGGGGGAAATTAATTAAATATGAAACTTGTATCTATATAAAATACTAGTAGGATACTGTTACAGTGCAGTCGCCTGGTTAGTCCTGTAAATAGCCTACTATAAGTTTTTTATTTTATAATAACCAATTTGACCCAACATAACTGCAACCCCTGCTCAAATACAGAAGCGGAATGCAGATCATGTCAGAATACAGAACAGTGAGAGAGATAAAGAGAGAGAGCATATGTGTATTACCTTAAAACACATGTAGGCTGTGTGTTTGGCCAACTAATAGGCTATACACTTTTGCAGGTTTCAGAAAACGTTAAGAACTGTAGATTTTGTCTAGTTAACTGCTGTCTGTGTTGTTACATGTCTCATTACATATTTTCACAATTTTCACAACTAATTTAATTGAAAGTAACTGAGTTGTTGACGAGGATGACAGACAGAAGGTATTGTTTGTCAGACAAAATGGCAAGTAGGAACATATCGGCCTTCTGATTGGTCAGACTGCCTGTCATTAAAAACTATGGTGATGTTGAGTACTGGACTACTATTGGTGTAAAATGTTGCATCATGTTACGTATTTCATGAAGTTGTGTGATTAATTGAATTAATTCACACATGTATTGCTTATTTATTTTTTGAGCATTGCTGTCACTGGCAAGTACTCATGCTTACCCCTATTTTAGGCACGTTTCAGTTGTTTGTTTGCAGACCAAGGTGGGTCGGGACCACCCGGTGGGTCACGAGACACAGAGGAGGGGGTCACGAGATGACTTTCAGAAATTAATAACATTTAAACCACAATAAAATACATTTAGGTTTGTGTTTGTAACGTGACAAAATGTGGAAAAGTTCAAGGGTTATGAATACTTTTTCAAGCCACTGTATTTAAACTGGTAAATGTAACAGGTTGGTCTAGGTTGTAGAGTCAAAAGGATAATTGCAGAAGAGATCATTTCTTAATTTTATAGATGGGACAGAACAAATAGTTTTGCCAAAATGTGCTCTCATATGTTGAGGACAGCAGTGAATGGGTCTATACACAACCTTTTCACTTGTTGCACACCGATGGCAACATGCTGTTGAATCAGAAACCGTGACTTGAGCTTACTTTGTACATGAACAGACACCTATGCTGCACTGCATACTAAGTTGTTTACTCCTATTTTGACAGGAGGTTCCCAACAGATTTGTCGGCCCTGTTGTTAGGTGACCTGTACTACTCTCGTCTGTCACTCAGCGGAGTCACCCAACAACTGTCCCACAATGCACTGCTTCAGCTGTATGGAATTGTGCACGCTAACCTCTCCTCCAATATCTCCCAAGTAAAAATTGTGTTTTATTAGTATTACTGACACTGTGGACAGAAATACATATTTAATACATATACAATGTGTATGCTTTTTTATTCATAATTGTAAGCTTCCTAAATGCCATCCTCATAATTCTGTGTTCTTTCAGGTTCGCCTTCTGACACTCAGGCTGTTGACTCACTTTGAGGCCACACTCCCTGAACAGGCTGAGGTAGCTGTCAATTATTCAGTCTTAGATGCAGTGGGGGTCATAGCAAAGAGCCACCACAGCTAGAGCACTCTGTTCCTCCTCAGCATACACAGACAGCCTGCGGAGTTGTCATACAGCAGTACCTTATGACTGAACGGTTGATTGTTTGACAAGGTGCATGAGGCGACAGAGGGTGTGTTTGGCTGTGTTCCAGGGCGAAGACGGAGGGGGGGTGCAGCCTGTGTTCGCCTTGTGTCTGCAGGCAGAGCGTGTCCCGGCCACAGTGCAGGAGTACAGGGAGAAGCTGCTCCATCTGCGCAAACTGCGCCATGACCTGGTGCAGTGCTGCCTGCCCTTGGGCCCACACGGCACCTTCCAGCAGGTATGGAGCCTTCACACACGCTGCCTACTGTTAGCACGCCTCAGAGAGGCTCGCATAATCATGCTGCTTTGCTTCCCTAGGCCCCGCTACGATACCTGACTGCCATGCTGTTCCTCAACTTCAAGCCCTTGTGGAACCCAGTCATGGAGCTGCTGGAGTGAGTGCAACTGTTTCTGCATTGGAAGACCCCTTGTTACTTAGACAAGTTGTGCTTACATAAAACTTGCATTATATGCCTTGCCTGTCAATCACGTGAAGGCACACCGCCACAGCAGGTTTGTATATGGGCTCTGCAATGGCAGAACAACATGCTGCAGAGGGAGGGAGCGGCTCTGGTACCACAAGTTAAAGCCTACTTGTAGCAGCTGAAACCTCTCCAGTCTCACTGCTGCTTTCTGCTTTTAGAAGCCATGCCAGAGGGATGGACAACAAAGTATTCTGGAGTGTTTACCACGAACACCTGCAGACAGTGGCACACCTAGCTGGTAAGACCTCCTGGGTTGCAGACATGCAGTGGCTGCATGCATGGCCAGTGAGGGAGCTTGACTGTAACATACTGATGATTGGTTGAGAGCCACACCTGAGTGCCAGCTGTGTTTCAGAGGAAGAGCTGCGTCAGAGCTGGAAGGAGGAAGATGGCGATGACGAAGGCTCCATAGGGGATGATGGCGAGCCGGGCTGCGATGTTATCGAGAGTGGCGAGGTGGGGGTGTTCTTCCTGCAGCAGCTGACGCGGACCTCCGACTCCGACGAGCGCACAGACTTCAACAACTTCCGGAGCCTGCTGTGGCGCACCATGGCACAGTTCCCCGACGCCGTGGAGCCTCGCAGCCGAGAGCTCAGCCCTCTCCTGCTTCGCTTTATCAGGTCTGGCCTGACAGGTCGCCACAGCTGCTGGAGCCTGAGGACACAATAGTTACATTTGACTGTGTTAGCTTACAAGTCACTTACTAACCTGTACAGTCAAGGTAGTTTTCAGTGTGTCTCTATAAGAGAAGTGTGTCAACAGACCTGTGTGTATGGCTCATTACCTCGGGTTACTTTGCAAGGTCAGGACTAAAAGGAATTGTCTCCCTCTGTATTATGATTGGCAGAAACGAGGTTTATCCAGCTGACTTGCAGGTGGCGCCCACTCAGGACCTTAGGAAAAAAAATCGCTCTGTCCCAAAGGAGTCTGAGATGTTGGGAGAGGAGGCAGAGGAGGAGGAGGAAGATGTATCCAAGTGGAGGAAGGCACTGCCTCGAAGAGCGACAGCCAAGTAAGACATCGTCTACATGTGCATCGGTTTAATTTCCAGTTTAGAAACATTTGCCCAGTAGACAGTAGTAGTTTTAACCAGGCTATGTTCAACATTGTTCTCCATTACAGTTTCTGTATGAATGTTTTGTTCAAAGCTCACAGTGATGTTTTTCTCCTCTACAGGCAGCTGGTTACTCACCTCCATGTGTTCGCCAAATTCACTAACCCTCGTTCTCTCTTTCTGGAGTCCAGTCTAAGTGAGCTGTACAGCCAGGTAACCCTTCAAAGAAGTGGCTTTGGACTCTCTCAAGGAGAGCCACTGCTTATTCTTAGTTGTTAACATATTAACACATTTTTTAGGGGTGTCCCCTGCTAGGAAATGACATAGTGGGATCTGATTTGTCAAGTCTTGCCTGTCATCAACTTATTATCGTATCATGTATTTTTTGCTCATTGATCTGGGTGGATTAGCCTTGGAACCAAGCAAATCGGTGTAAAATCAGGTCATCAGAACCTCATGTAGTCGGATTCTAGTTTCATAACCACATTTTTCTACGATTGGACTGGCAATCATTCAGATTGGCAGTTAAAGCAAGCTCCTTAGATCTACTCGTCAAATGCTAGAATGTTTGGGGTCACCCCTAATATTTTTTAATCATAGACCATCCACCCTTTTACAAATGCCATGAACCACTTCGCTCAAAAGTTTTGAAAGCTGTTTTGAAATGTTAATGTTTTATACTTACAAAGTATAAAACATTTAGGTTTTAGTTCCACTAACACCAAGTAGTGACGCTGTACTCTCCCACAAAGTTCTTTTGGAATCGTCTAGCTCCTTTTTGTGCATTTTCAGCTTCTCTGCCATCAAGACCAGGACATTCAGAAGGCAGCGCTCCAATGTGTCTTCACATACAAAGACCCCAACATTGAGCCATACAGGTCAGACAGCTTCTTCAACTGGAATGGACAAGCATGTCTCCAAATGAATATATGTCTTTACTGGTACCTTTAACCTAAAACAGGTCTCCCTGTTTTTCACTTTCTGCCCCAACCTTTTGGTCTGTTGTCCTTGCTCTCTCTTAAAGGGGCCCATTCAGAGCATGTTTAATAGGGATCAGGACCCTATTCTCAGTGCCCACTCTGGTTACAAAATGAAATGCCCCCGGCTCTTTGGAATATTGGTGTTCAGCTAATCGACTCGACTGTGAATCATTAAGCTATCCGTTTACCATACACCAAGCTGAGCTAATGACAGACCATAATGATGAGGATACTGTAGTTTTACATTACAAATGATGATCCATGGAGCTTTGAACATGCCACAAAATACAAACTGACCTTGTTTCACTAGATTCTCAGCTTTTGAGTTTTTTAATTGTTACATTACAGTGTTACATTCCTGTTTATTCATAAAATGGAAATAGAAATTCATGTGTTGTTAGTCAAGGTCTGCTGCTAGTGTTCTGTAGCTGGCCTTCCTGTGTCTGGGAGGTAAAAGTGTGGTAACAGTGTGGTTGGCCTGTTGTCGTCGTGTACAGGGAGAAACTGGAACGGCTTCTTGATGACAAAACCTTCAAGGACGAGATCGTTCACTTCAGCATCTCAGAGGAGACATCGGTGGTTGACCCACTGCACCGGGCCAAGCTCATCCCACTGCTAATGAGGTGTGTCTGTGCATGTTGCTTATTACGGGGCTTCTCAACATGGGAGCTTGCGTGCCATGTTGTGTGCTTCATGATGCATCACAGGTTTTCAGTCAGCAACAGGTCAGGACTGCACACAGGCTAGGCTTGCACCCCACTTTCTGCTTATGCAGTCATGCACTACTGGATTTGAATAGGGCCTCACTCTTTTTCTTGTTCTAGGGCCCTAAAATAATCGCTAGGGTTTGAATAGGGCCTCACTGCTCACCTCACCTGCTTTTATTTGTCAAAATGTGTAGCCACTAGTAAAAGGGACTCAGCTTTTAAATTATATGGTATAATACAAATAATTCTTTTCTTTTGATTAGCATTAGCATTTTATTAACGTTTTATTAGCTTTTTTTATTGCATTTTCCCTGGTAATAACTTAAATGCATTTTCCCAGCTTGAATATTGCAGATGTGTTGGATGTGTTTTGTCATCATTTATCAGCTAGCATTCTGTGTGTGTAGGCTCCTGTTTGGCCGCCTGCGTAGTCGTGTGGGCAGCAGGTTCCAGGGAAAGGCGGGCTCTGCAGCGCGCTCGTCCATCATCCTCCGCTTCCTGGCAGGCTGCCAGGCAGAGGAGCTGGGCATGTTCATTGACCTGCTGCTGGAACCCCTCTGCCATTACGCTGAAGGTAGGAGACGTCCCCATGCTCCATCATCCTGGTGCTGGACGGTCATTGGCTCTTCTACCATCGCTGATGCACTATGTACAGACTGCCCGTTTGGCGGAGCTAGCTGCTAGCCTCCGAGTCTAGCCGCTTCACAGACATGAAAAGAGTTTCAAACCAATGTTTCCTAAATGCATATAAAATGTCTGATTGTGAATAATGTGTCATTGTTAATGTGTCATTGTTAGGATGTCAGTTTACCATGTTGGTGGTGCTACTTTTGATGTATTACATGAACCTTGTATAACTTGTTGTTTGCAATACTATTTCTTATATCCCTTGTAATGTCCTCAGGGTCAAAATGACCCAAATAACTTGCACGTTGTGGCAGATAGAAGGCGCTAAACCTAATTCTACAGCTTACACACACACATGATGTGCACTGCTGGCACAACAAGGTGTGAGTTTGAAACCCAAGGACAACAGGAGGGTTAAATGGCACATAAAACAACACAAATACAAGAAATAATGAAGAAAGAAATAAGTACACACAGCAATGACAATTGAAAAACACACAAGTCATACACAATCAGATGGCGCTGCCGTGTGGCCAAATATGAGATTTCTGAGTACATCACGAGGGATATTTTCTGGTGAAGATTAACTTTGGCTTTAGGTTTTTCATATATTTTTGCATCTATTAAAAAAGAAATCTTTGAATATAATATTGTCACGGGTTGAGTGATCTAAATTATTTCTTATTTTGGTCCCATACTCCCGGTTCACACCACAACAAGACAAAAACTGAATGCAAACTAATTTATTTAAAATAATATATAGTCCACTACCAATTGAGACAAAAGTCAAATAGATAGATAAAGAAAATATCTTTGTGTAGTCCAACGTTTTCCCGAAGCCGCCCCGATCCGCCTGACGCTTGCTTCCTATGCTCGGCCGCTGTTCAATATCCGTGCTCCCGTTCAGCTCAGTGTCCCTCGTCCGCCCGTAATACGGCACATGTAGCTTACTGCTGATAAAACAGCACAAAAAGTGAGTGCATGTCCCGTACCTCCAGCGGCTGAAAACCCTCAGCCTGCAGTCTGTTCACTTCCCTTAATGTAGGGAAGTAATATGCTATAGTCCCTCTCGGTCGCCGTCGAATGTAGCGTTGTGAGCGCTGATGTTGTCTCCTTCGCCTGGCAGTGTCGCCCTGGACCAGATCAGGAACAGCTGCGCCAACGAAACGGCGAGAACCCCTTATGCAGGCCAAGCACGGTGGACCACACCGCCCAGGTGTGGGCAATTAGATAATGTCCCGTTTCAAAACAGTCTTTAAAATATTAAAACATTGCAATAATAAAAACATGCAACACCACAGCAGGAATTAAAACACAGCACAACAAGTTTAAAATACACAACATGCTTAAAACTCTAAAATGGTGACAATCCTTTACAGTTCCTTAAGTGCTAATACATTTAAATTCACTAAATTCACTAATTAAAATATTAGTGAAAGTGAAATTAATGTAGCACATTGTATATTATAATCTTGTTATCCTTTCTTACCTAAAACATATGTGTTACAGTGACCAAGCAATCTGTCACTCCCATGTGGCCTTCCATGATGGAGCCCACCCCTCTCAACCTGTTCTGCTCTCCAGGTACATGTGTGGCAGCCGTAGAGAGAGCTGTAGCGGAGACGGACGTGTCCTCTGTGCTCCCACTGGGCCGGCAGCACAGCCTGCTGAATGTGGTCACGGTGGTGCTGGACAAACTTGGCCACTTGATCTCTGGCTACCTGCCTAAGCTGCTGCAGATCCTGCTGTGTCTCACTGCTTCTGTGTCCTCCATCTTGGACCAAAGGGACCAGGTAACAAGCACTTGTCTGTGGCATGCAGCCTCCAGTCAGCTCCTAGTTAGGGGGTAACCAACATGTTGTCAGGTCCAGTGTAGTGCCTGCATTGTGTCAACATGTCCCAGTTCACAGAGGAATGGAAACTGTCACAACAGCCAGTTTACTGCTCAGTATATTGTTCCATGTTCTGTGGCAGTTCCTACTTGCATCATGTAACTCTTCCCGATGTCTTTTATAATGAACTACGAGTGTTCTCCTCTTTAGTGTTCCACATTGTTGATGATTTAAAGGTGTCTATATTTTAGACATTAATATATCAGCAATAACAATTTTCATTGTAAAGATATTGTATGATGGACATTCGGTCTGTACTCTGAACTTGGTTGGTGCTGTGTGTGTGTGTGTGTGTGAGTGCCACATTTGTTCTGCTTAGAGCGTAGTATGACATCTAGTGGCACAAAGTCATAGTGCCACTGTAATAAATTCCTGAAAAAATGTCCCATTAAGGTAAAAGTAAGAAGGAGAAGAAGAAAGAAACCGTGGATTTGGAGAACTCTGACACCCCTATTATTTTAGCGGGTGCCCGCAACTACGATTTCAGATATGTCTGCTGTTAGCCTATAACATTCATTCATGAAATAATGGCGTGCTTATGGGACACGTATGACTCTGGTTATAAAACCATCACACCCCTGTTCCGCCATAGTGGCCGAGCTATTCCTTTTTACATATATTGCATAAAGACCTCAAGGAACTGTCAACATGTGGAAGAGAGGCATTTGTCCGCTTTAATGCTATGACAATGTAACGTAGTTTGGCTGATTGCTTTCTGCAATCCAGTTTGAGGACCATATGAATGACGGTATATTGTTGTTATGATTGTTGATTGATGTGAACATGCTTCTTCTGCCTCTGTACAGCTCAAGTCAGGCTGTGTCAGTCCTCTGAAGAACCTCAGAAGAATTGGTGTTCTGAGAATCCAGGACTTTTTTGACGGATTTGAGTCTTACAGCTTCACTCCAGATGAACTGGATGCTGTTTTCCAAGCTGTGGTCTGGCCTCAGGTAGACTGATTTAAGATCAGGACTTGAATGATTGTTAGAATATAGAAGGGGGGTTGGACTAATGTTTATTTGACTAGGATTAGTGTTGGAGCATATCCAAATGATAATGAATGTAATCTGTTATTTTTCCTTCTTACCTCCGGGTCTCCAGGTGTGTCGTTTACCCACAGAGAGCCCCTATTCTCCAACTCCTCTATTGAAACTTATCCATGTGTGGTGCAAAAATGCCAGGTTAGTCACTACACCGTCCCTTCCATATACTCCCTAAACCTTTCCCACAGTCTGCCTGCAAAGAGGTGCTATTAATCAGAATTATAAAACTTCCTTTCTCACTGCATTCCGCAGTCGATCAGAAAACACATTCCATTTGTCTAAAACCTATGGTTTTCTGGATATTCAGACTAGCGTTTGATATTTAAAACCTGTGACAGTATCATGCTCCATTTATTTTTTATGTTTTTATTCCTATTATTTATTTATTTATTTTTTGGGGGGGATTTAAAAAAAGCCAGATCACCTACCGCTAGCAGTAGGCAAGACACATAATAGATGCTCATCCATATCAGCTTTCAAAAACAAACTTTACAAACCTAACTGTATTTGTTATGTTTTTTGTATATCTGTCTTTCTCTCAGGTATTTTCCCCTCTTGGCCAAGAACAGGCCGGGTCACCCTGAGTGTGACATTCTCCTCAATGTCTTTGCCCTGCTCTCAGCCAAGAACTCCTCTTCGGCAACCATCTCCTTGGTAATGGACATGGCGGAGTCTCTTGCAACTATTCCAGACTTTGTTCCCTCGGAGACTGAGGCAGAACTTCATGTCAACAGCTCTGTATTCCCTCAGCCTACAGAGGAAGCTCCCATTTCCACAGGTTAGCCGGGAAAACAAGACCACAAGTCCCCACTATGGGTTTCTGGAAAGAATGTGTGTAAATACTAGATATACAAGTCAGTGTTTCCATTAGAAATCATTTGTTCTGGTCCGGTAAAGTTTCAGTGTCCCGGACAATTAGAAGAAATTCTGGTCAAATATTATCGGAGTTTATTGAGTTTAACCCTTGTAATATACTCAGAAATATCGTATTTAGCCACATGGCGGCGCCATCGGATTGTGTATGATTTTTGTGTTTTTCAATTGGCTTTGCTGTGTGTATTTATTTATTTATTTATTATTTATTTCTTTATGTCTTTGTGTTGTTTTTTGTTCCTTTTACCCTTACTGTTGTCCTCGGGTTTCAAACACACACCTTGTTGTGCCAGCAGTGCACATCATATGTCTGTGTAAGCTGTAGAATTAGGTTTAGCGCCTTTTATCTGCCACAAAGAGCTAGTGATTTGGGTCATTCTGACCCAGAGGACATCACAAGGGTTAAAGGTATAGTTGGAAGTTAGCAAGCGTTCTTGAGAATAACTGACCCTGCCCATTTTAGAAGTAACTTATCGGTTGAGGTAGGCCTAAATCAACACAAAATTGTGCGCATTGACCCTGTATGCCTTACAGGCTGCTGAAGCCCGCTACAGACGGCAGAGTCTTGATAGGCTCACAAATCAGTTTTCTGAACATTTCCAATAGAGCTCTTAATTTCACCAATATTTTTCATAAGAAATAGTTTATTGTCCAGGAGGGAAGGGGGGTCGGGTGGGCTGTCATATGGGTGACAGTGAATGCGAGTTGGAAACATTGAACCTGAGTGGACAATGTTCAAGAGCTGTGGTCTCAAGGTCTTGGGCGCCTCAAGGGGCGGTAACCCTTGAACATCGTGGTGGACCCCGGTGGTCAGGGAAGCCATCCGAATGAAAAAGGAGGCCTTCCGGGATATGTTATCCTGGAGGACTCCAGAGACAGTTGCAAGGCACCGACCGGCCCAAAGGGCTGCAGCCTGGGCTGTGAAAAAGGCAAAGCAGTGGGTGTGGGGGAAGTTCTGAGAAGACATGGAGAAGGACTTTCAGTCGGCACCAAGGTGTTTCTGGAAAACCATCCGCCACCTCAGGAAGGGGAAATGGGGAACCATCCAAGCTGTGTACAGTAAGGATGGGACGCTGTTGACCTCAACTGAGGCGGTAATATTGCTGTGGAAGGAACACTGCTGGAAAGGAGGGTTCGGCCGATAGTTGAACCTCAGATTGAAGAGGCACAGTGCGGTTTTAGTTGTGGAACAATGGACCAGCTTTTTGCACTTGCAAGGATCCTGGAGGGGGTTTGGGAGTATGCCAAGTGTTTTGTGGATCTGGAAAATGTGTATGACAGGGTCCCCAGGGAGATACTGTGGGAGGTGCTGAGGGAGTATGGAGCCAGGCGCTGAGATGCAACCGTAAGAAAACAAACTATTATAACAGCCCGAGCACTTGTGTGTCCGCATTGGTCACACTCACGTCTGCAGAAGTAGGCCTGTACCTGGGCTTAACATAGCCATGCGAGAAGTGGGGCAGAATACCATGATGACATGGCCCCAATGAGCTTTGTTTGGCCAGTCAATATGACAACCTAGGAGTTGTGTTATGAAAAGTCTCCACTCCCAGAAATCCCCGGCGTCGTCTGGATGTAAGGCCAGACTGAAACAAAACATCCCAAGTTGTGGCAAAAACACATCGTTTTGAGGACAGGGCCTTACCTTTGTCGGACTTTGCCAGATTTATCCGGTCAAAGTCTGGATAACGGAAATGCTGATACAAGTTGATATTACATTTCACCATATGTTTTCCTGATCAGTGACCACTATTAAAATAGCTGTCTCTTTTTCCCCCTCAAATGTATAATTATGTTTTACAATATAAAGGGTCACATCTTAAATTATCAGAGAATTTTCAGTACTTTATTCTTCCGCTAGTGTCCTCACTGCTATATGTAACAGATGAAAATGTCCCCTAAACCCTATGAGTGTTCTTCCATTGTCATTCCAGAGTTAACCCAGGGCTCCAGACTCCTCCTGCCCCATATCTCCACTCTGCTGGACTACCTCAGTCATATCGTACGCAGCTCCAGACGGCTTCGGAAGAAGAAATTTAAGTCCCAGGCGTCGAGGGAGCTCAATATTCTCTCAAAGTGAGAGAATGAGAGAGAACCCTCTTGCCTTATTTTAGTTCCTTGAATGCATTGTTACTGTGTCTATATACCATGTATGCAACCTTACGGGTGTTCATTTGCTATGTACTTTACATAGCGAATAAGAGTCCAACCGATATATCAGTCACTAGATGAAATCAGCCAATAATCAAATCATCATGTGCTGATGAATCTGTTTTTGTTAAACCATATTCATGTTTCAACTTATCCAGTCCCACATACAGTGGGGAGAACAAGTAGTTAATATACTGCTGATATTGCAGGTTTTCCTACCTACATAGCATGTAGAGGTCTGTAATGTTTATCATAGGGACACTTCAACTGTGAGAGACGGAATCTTAAACAAAAATCCAGAAAATCACATTGTATGATTTTTAAATAATTAATTTGCATTTTATTGCATGACATAAGTATTTGATACATCAGAAAAGCAGAACTTAATATTGGTACAGAAACCTTTTTGTTTGTAGGTCTTGACCAGGTTTGCACACACTGCAGGAAGGATTTTGGCCCACTCCTCCATACAGACCTTCTCCAGATCCTTCAGGTTTCGAGGCTGTCGCTGGGCAATACGGACTTTCAGCTCCCTCCAAAGATTCTCTATTGGGTTCAGGTCTGGAGACTGGCTAGGCCACTCCAGGACCTTGAGATGCTTCTTACAGAGCCACTTCTTAGGTTCCCTGGCTGTGTGTTTTGGGTCGTTGTCATGCTGGAAGACCCAGCCACGACCCATCTTCAATGCTCTTACTGAGGGGAGGTTGTTGGCCAAGATCTCGCGATACATGGCCCCATCCTTCCTCCCCTCAATACGGTGTAGTCGTCCTGTCCACTTTGGAGAAAAGCATCCCCAAAGAATGATGTTTCCACCTCCATGCTTCACGGTTGGGATGGTGTTCTTGGGGTTGTACTCATCCTTCTTCTTCCTCCAAACACGCCGAGTGGAGTTTAGCCCAAAAAGCTCTATTTTTGTATCATCAGACCACATGACCTTCTCCCATTCCTCCTCTGGAACATCCAGATGGTCATTGGCAAACTTCAGACGAGCCTGGACATGCGCTGGCTTGAGCAGGGGGACCTTGCCTGCCCTGCAGGATTTTAATCCATGACGGCGTAGTGTGTTACTAATGATTTTCTTTGAGACTGTGGTCCCAGCTCTCGTTAGGTCATTGACCAGGTCCTGCCGTGTAGTTCTGGGCTGATCCCTCACCTTCCTCATGATCATTGATGCCCCATGAGGTGAGATCTTGCATGGCGCCCCAGACCGAAGGAGATTGAACGTCATCTTGAACTTCTTCCATTTTCTAATAATTGCACCAACAGTTGTTGCCTTCTCACCAAGATGCTTGCCTATTGTCCTGTAGCCCATCCCAGCCTTGTGCAGGTCTAAACTGTTATCCCTGATGTCCTTACACAGCTCTCTGGTCTTGGCCATTGTGGAGAGGTTGGAGTGTTTGAGTGTGTGTACAGGTGTCTTTTATACAGGTGTCGAGTTTCAACAGGTGCAGTTAATACAGGTAATGAGTAGAGAACAGGAGGGCTTTTTAACCCTCGTAATGTACTCAGAAATATAGTTTTTGGCCACACGGCGGCGCCATCTGATTGTGTATGATTTGTG
>JAODUG010070164.1:0-13562 GCA_027564795.1 Aphredoderus sayanus
CACAAATCATACACAATCAGATGGCGCCGCCGTGTGGCTAAATACTATATTTCTGAGTACATTACGAGGGTTAAGATGTAAACTGCTCACATGTGTATTGAGATGTGGTTCACAAATGTGCACATCATACTACCTGAGGAGAGTTGATAATAGAAGATCAGATTCAAGCGCAGATGTGTAAATGGACTCTCAAAATGATGGTGTCAACACTGTTTTTATGGGAACAGTGATGTAGTTGAATCAATAGTGTACTGTCAAATATAGCCTAGATAGAATGAGATGAAATGTTACACTAGAAATGACATTTCTTACCTTAACATCAACCTTTGAAGAATGCACAATGGAGGTGTGTGCATGTGTATGTTTTTGGCTTCTGTTTCTATGCATCTCCCTGTCAAAGTGCATGATGAAAGATAGGGAAATGCATTTGAAATACATGGAAGGTCGGCCATTGAGTGCCACCATGCCAACCATTCTCCCTCTTTATCGGATTTCTTTTGACTGTGTTAGATCACATCAGTAAAATATACTGTAGTGTAAAGCAAGCAGGGTTGTTTGGGATCCCATGGCAAGACTAGCATAAAGACTCTTATCTATCTATAAACTATGTCACCTAACATAGCTATACAAAATATTAAGTATGTATGTATAAATGTATTCCAATGTATATCACCTTTTTCATAGTAATCTAGAGCCCTGTTTTAACGATCTATGCACAGTCTGAAGTGCAAGGCCCAAACTGCATTAGGGCGTATCCAAATCTACTTCTGCTAGAATAACAGCAGTTAAAAAGGTTGCATGGTTCTAAAGGGTTGTACTTACTCTACTTACTTGCACCATGTCAGATTGCTTGGCAGAGAGAGTGCTTCTCTGCAGTGGAACCAGCTCACCTGCTCACTCATGAAGTGAAAGAGAACGAGCAGACCATACAACAGCAGCAACAGTAGGATTTCCCCAAGATCCAAAAAATATGTTGATAATGAGGCTACACACCAATATTTCACATTGTACTATCTTAATTAAAAAGAAATCCTTAGCAAGTTTGTGTGCTCCTGAGCTTCCCTGTCTGTGTAATATGCAGTGTACGTGCGTTGTGCACGTGCCATTGACGTTTGACACAATCGCTTTCTACTGCCTAAAGATAATAATGCCCCAGACCACACCTCGTTTAAAATGACACCGGGTGTAATATACAGTAGGGCACCTGGTTGTTGATTGGGCATATCATATTTGATTTGGGTATTTTAGCTTTTATCCAGTGCACTTTACAGTAATACTGGAATGTTATCTGACACTGATTTGTTCGTCAAAATGGTGACGAATATGTGAATTTGCCTGATATCAACAATAAGCTAGAGCAGTGGTTCTCAAACATGTTTAGTCAGGCCTCCAAATGGTGTCTAGTTTTCTTTCAGGTCTCTCCTACACCAGTCCCCACCTATCTTGGTAAAATGAAATGCTTGGTTGAGGTAAAATGAGTAATTTTTCCAAAAACATATGGGGAAAATTGAGACACTGAGCTAGAGAGTATTTTAGCAAAGATTGGGACGAATATATTATACAGTAATATTTTCATTCTCAGATAAAAATGTGATAGATTGATAAAAGATTGAAGATCTTAAGACATAGAAAAAAGAGACAAAAGAAAAATGTTGACATTAGTTTAACACTTTGCATTAAGTGGACATTAATTGCAATGTAACAAAATAGTACATGCGTTTATAACATGGTAATTAATAACTTAGTTGGGTGCTGTCAGCAAACTCCTCCTAACCTCATGATGCCATTCTGATCTCACAAGCTGGTTTGACTTTGCTGTGAGTCTAGAACCTCCCATTTCAAAAGCGTTTGTCATAAAGGTGGTGCTAATATTTTACATCAAACATCCTTACATAAGATTGGACTACCTACCACACAATTAGAATGTTCAAAATCAGCTAGAGCGCCAGTTGGAAATGAAGAGTTACGATGTACGCTGTTGTCATCATGGAAAAGTCTTCCGCTTCTTCTTTACACGGGTGACAGACAATTTTGCATTGCGGGGTTCCAGGCTGATAACCTGGGGCGAAAGCATATTGGAGATTGTGGAGGTTCGTCTGACGAGACTGGCCAACTTCAAGCTCCGAACTTTAAACAGATAATTGTATGAATAAACTTGTTTGTAACAGTGACGATATGAAAAACATTTCAATCTCAATATTTTAATGTTATCAATTATGGGACATCTTTCTAGATAAAAAAATTATAATAACAAAACAATACTGGTCTTTGTAAGTTAATATTTACTTGTTTTGAATAAATATAAATAAACCAGTCAATATAAACCATTGGTGTGACTCAAATCGCGTACTTCGGTGCATTTCTATTAAGTGCATTTTGTGCACTATACTTTCGTAGTGTGTTAATTTTGAGAGGGTAGTATTGTCTAAATTCGCACACAACGGAAATGACGTATGCAAAATCTAACCACATACACACCAAATGTCACAAACATCATGTTAAATGTGCCGCTGTTACAGTAGCTACCTAAAACCAGTAGCTAGCATTTTTGTAAATTTGACCAAATCGTTACATACTGCTAAATCAATCCAATAATATGGACAGCTATCATTGTCGAAGTTAATCCGGAAAAATAAAACAGTTGTAGACGTGTATAACTTACATGTGTATGGTACTGTGGGAACCGCAGAAAAATCTCTGCAGCAATTAGATTTTCTTTTTTATGGATGTGGCCCCGCCCCTTCTAGAAAAAGTGACCTTTGAGTGTGTGAAGTGTGCATCATTCTACACTCAATGTTTTGGCCATTTTGAGTACACTAGCGGGTACTTTGAGTGCACTGCATTCTGGCATATGTACTCAAAATATTAAGTGTAAGTACACAAGTGCACAATTTCAGACACAGCTCTTGTGTAATAGATCTTACGTCAATGCTGTAACTATCTTACGTTTTCTCTTAATATTTCAAAAGATTTTAGTATAGTTTTCCTGTCTCACAACATCTCTGCTTGGCTGAGCATCCTGTGTGGAGCTTGGGAGGTGACTCTGATGTCTCGGTGCCTTCCAGATCTCCCGACTGAAGCAGAGCCTGGAGATGCAGCTGTCCCAGTCGCAGTCCTCTCTGCAGCAGCTGCAGCACCAGTTCAGCCAGGAGAGAGAGCACCTGCGTCTGCAGCTGGATGAGCTGCAGACGGAGCACCAGCGCCGGCAGCACCGCCTGCAGGAGGCACACTGCTGCGCCATGCAGGACCTGGAGCACAGCAGGCAGCTGCACCTCAAGGTATACACACACATCAGGCAGCTGCACCTCAAGGTACACCGACACAGAAGGCAGCTGCACCTCAAGGTATACACACACAGCAGGCAGCTGCACCTCAAGGTATACACACACACACACACGCACACACACAGCAGGCAGCTGCACCTCAAGGTATACACACACACAGCAGGCAGCTGCACCTCAAGGTATACACACACACAGCAGAGAGCTGCACCTCAAGGTATACACACACACACACACACACAGCAGACAGTTGCACCTCAAGGTATATACACACACACACAGCAGACAGTTGCACCTCAAGGTATATCCACACACACACACAGCAGGCAGCTGCACCTCAAGGTATACACACACACACACACACAGCAGGCAGCTACACCTCAAGGTATACACACACACACAGCAGGCAGCTACACCTCAAGGTATACACACACACAGCAGACAGCTGCACCTCAAGGTATACACACACACAGCAGACAGCTGCACCTCAAGGTATACACACACACACACAGCAGGCAGCTGCACCTCAAGGTATACACACACACACACAGCAGGCAGCTGCACCTCAAGGTATACACACACACAAAAACACACAGCAGGCAGCTGCACCTCAAGGTATACACACACACACACACACAGCAGGCAGCTGCCGCCAGTGTAGATCTACACAGATCTACACTAAACATACTAAACTCAAAATGAGCCAAGGAAATGTGCATCCGGCTCAATAGACTAAGTCTTGTTGATCTCCAAGTGAACTTATTTTTATAACTACAAATGCCTATCTCTGAGGGAAAAGTAAGCGAAAAGTTGACATGTAGCCAAAAACTCATTGGTCTTCTTCCAAACAGCTTATATGCATCCCAGTGGTTTTGGATGCTGTGATTGATTTTTACATAATGTTAAAATGTAATCTAGGCACAGAGCCAGATATTGACTAGATTTTTTAAATATCTGCTGGCCCTGGTATAATGAAAAGGAAAAAGGGAATTTGCAAGCAATACCATAAGGAAGAGAGAATGGAGCGGCTGAGATAGATGAGGGCTTGTCTAATCAACAGTGTGACACTGAAATCAGTTGTACACCACGGAATGTCTACTACAGTGTGCTGGCTTTGATTCCAACCAGTCTTTACACTCACTGGTTTAGTTACAGTAGCTACAGTTAACCCTCGTAATGTACGTGTTGTTGCGAGGAAAAAAACGAAATGAAATGATTTATTTCATTCTTTAACAATAAATATACCTTTTGATCATTAGAACAGACAAACCCTAGGCCTATATAACTGAAAAAACATAGACTAGGCATTATGTCAAAAAAGCAAAAAACACATTAAGGAAAAACCTCACACATCTGCATCGCTGAATCTGTTGAATTCTTCATCCTCTGTGTCGCTGTTGAACAATTCCGCCAACTCCAGTGAAAAATGAACATTTAACTAAAAGGTATATACTATATATAATATGAAGCAGTATGTCTTTCTTTTGTAAACGTCTTTGTTTTTCGGTGGTACTACTGTATTTGAATGTCTGCTACAGTGTGCTGGCTTTGATTCCAACCAGTCTTTACACTCACTGGTTTAGTTACAGTAGCTACAGTTAACCCTCGTAATGTACTCAGAAATATAGTACTTGGCCACACGGCGGCGCCACCTGATTGTGTATGATTTGTGTTTTTTCAATTGGCATTGCTGTGTGTATTTATAGCTTTATTAATTATTTCATTATGTATTTATGTTGTTTCTTGTGCCTTTTAACCCTCCTGTTGTCCTCAGGTTTCAAACACACACCTTGTTATGCCAGCAGTGCACATCATATGTCTGTGTAAGCTGTAGAATTAGGTTTAGCTCCTTCTATCTCCTAGTGATATGAGCTAGTGATTTGGGTCATTCTGACCCAGAGGACAGTCACAAGAATTAACTATGCCATCTAGTGGCCATAGTTGATTTGCAGTGTATTCGTCTGACATAAATTGCTTTGGAGTGCTTTGTTTTTTTTAGCAATAGAAAATATGGTCCGTACATTCACAACCACACAACCTGTCTGTGCCAGTCAAGGTTAATCTGCAACAATAATCTGTCCCATGCCACGTGAACAGCCTCCTTGGAATATGTAATGATGCTGATGCTCAGTGCATGTCTGAGGTCAGACTAGCTGCTGTGTGCCTTGAATAAGCACGTGTTCCCAGTGTGTGTGCAGGCCTGTATATGCAAACTGTACTAACAAAACCATTTCATCAGCATGTTTTGGCACTGTGTGTGTGTGTGTGTGTAAGCCTATGAGAGCGCACGTGTGCAGCGGTGATGCAGAAGCCGAGCAGGAGAACATCTCTAATACAGGGCTCATGGAATCTGCGGACTTTTCTAGAATCCCCAAACATAAAAACAAAGTCCCCCTGAAGGAACCATTTCTCCTCGTTCCTCCTGCTCTGCCAAGAGGGCCAAGAGGGCTCTTACCACCAAGACACTGCCATTCTACGCCAACACAGCAGGATTTCAGAGCTTCACAGTCACCGTTTACCAAACAAGAGAGAGTTCATATTAAAGTGCCTGTCTGCCCATGGCTTTTTATGGCACGTTTTTATTCTACTGTTACAGAGAAACTCAATTATCTACAGTGAAAGCACTGGGGAAATGTAACCAGATCAACCCTGCTAGAGTATATATCATCACTGCCCCCCCCCTCACTCTCTGTCCCTCTCATTAACACCCTCTACCTTTGGCCAGAGTTATGTGCTGACTTTCAAATGAATGCATATTGACCATCTCCTCATGGAATGAGCCAAGCAGGCCTCAAACACATGATAAAGGGGGAGCCTCCTGACATTTGTCCTGTTGTATGCTCTGTCCATACAAATGACACCCTGGTATTTTAGTGTCTCTCTCGCTCTCTCTCCAGATCGTACAGCAGCATTATTGCAGCAGTGACACATTGGGATGTATGATAGGTAAACTGATAAGCAGAGTGAGCCATCTGGCATGTTTTGGAATATAGGTGTTACTACACACACTCCTCCACACACACCAGTGTACATTGACTAATATGACAAATTATCACACAGTGTCAATGCCTCCTACTGTCTCTGCTTGACATGTGTTCATTTGTATGTGAACATAGCAAAGTGTTTATGTACAGTATGTTTTTACATGTACATCTGTATGTGTTTCAAGACAACCTTCCAGCTATTATAGAATCCTCACTGGTCTGTGACTAAAGCTACAATCTCAATATTTTTCAGATCATGATTTTGCTGCTATTGTATCTTATAGTAATAATTACTCTAATGAATATGCCTTTTTATGAAAGCCTTTCCATGTGCAGTTCTTACAGTGTATATAATCTGGTATTTAGTGGTGGCATTTGAGTCATTTCCCATGTCACTGGTTGGTCTACCAGAGAGGATAGCCATGACTAAATAGTGTACAAGAGCCACCCTCACTATCCCATGTGCTTGCCATACACTGTGATGGACCAAGTGATGGTCAAGTGAGTAGCTAGTTATTGCAAGTGTTAGTAACATTACCAATACCATGACATGCACATTTGGAACTCTTTCCTGTGAATGTAGCTTTCTCAAACATTACAGATGGAGCTATCTAGAATGGTTGGTACAATAGCGTATAGCTTTTTGGGTTACATGATCACAACAAATGAATATAGTAGGTACGGTAAATTAAAGGTCAGGGTCAGTACCAGAGATTCAGACATTCTCCTCCATCATTTATTTGTGCTCCAACCAGGAAGAACACGTGTTGAGAAAGAGACAACGGCCAGAAGAGGGAGTGCATAACATTAACCCTCTTGTTGTCCTCCGGGTCAAACTGACCCAATGCAGTACTCTTTGTGTGGCAGATAGAAGGCGCTAAACCTAATTCTACAGCTTACATGTACAGCGTACATATGATGTGCACTGCTGGCACAACAAGGTGTGAGTTTGAAACCCAAGGACAACAGGAGGGTTAAAAGGCACAAAAAATCCACACAAATACATACAAATATAAATACATTCTTAATAAAGAAATAAATACACACAGCACTGACAATAAAGAGAACTACACAATCAGTTGGCACCATCTGTTGGCACAATAAGATTGAAACCCAAGGACAACAGGAGGTTTAACATGTAAAAAGTAATTGGTTACTTTCTTTTAATAAAATAAAAAATCACAGCAATTGCAGACTAGAATACCATTGGTTTTGACCTTAACAGCTGCAGCTACAGAACAAGATAAAAGCATTAGTCAATAACATTTAGATATTTGGTTTATATATGTTAAATGCACCCCTCTGCAATATATTGGGAATTGTTCTGCTTTTTGAAACTTTCCCATCTCTATAAGTTATAATTGCCCCACTGAGTTTAAATTTGATTGGTGCACGAGTCAATAGTAAATGGGACAGAAACAGTGGCGCAGGAGACATTTTTCAGGGGGGGGCCAACTGAGCAAAAGGTCTCAAGTTTTATGCAACATTTCAGTTATTTAGCGTCATGATGTGGTAGGCCTACTGCAATGTTTATGACGCCATGGACCTACAGGAATTATCACTTGTCAACAACATAGGCTCTTAGATCTCTTCATTAGAAAATAAAGCTGTAAGTCTGATCTGAAATATGCCCCTTCCTGGAACAGTCACTGTACAATCCTACATCCGGTGATGGGGGCTTGTCAATCTTTTAGAAAAGTAAATACTGAAATTGTACACATTGCCTAGTTAAAGTTTAGATTTAGTTTTTTTAACTTTTTCAAAGCCATACGTGCCATCAGACTGTATGTCAGCATAAACACACACATCTGAGTTGCCGAACCAGCTCTTGACCTGGCTATTATTATTCTCTTATTTAGTTGGATTTCCTGTTGTGCAATTGTTATGAGATCCATTGATGTGCGAGACGTCCTGGCGCAATTTAAACAAATGGCTAAAGCATAGCCTACATAATGAAATCTATTGGAAGTCAAACTATACATTATCTTAAAATAAAACAATCCATTGACTGTAAGGACATTGTTGTTCCTGTAGCCTACTGTACATGTTTGTCATTCATCTGAGTTGTCAAGATGAGGTGGCTGATGAAATTATATTGTGAATGGAGACTACTGTAGCTCTCACAAACATTGTGTAGTTCTGTCTACCTCTCTGATATTTCACTAGATTAGTCAAATAAAAACATTAGACATTAATCATCTTCTGAATGTTAGATTCTATAAATAATCATTAGTTGCAGCTGTATGGTGTTTCAAGAGAAACCAGTTCATGCTGATCTACTTGTTTTATCTGAAGTTAGTAATGACAATGACATTTACATAACTGTTCCATACAATTTGGACAGTACACACAACATGGACATCGTTGTAACATAACTGTTATATAACCCATATCCCATATTAGTAGAAAACTACTGCTGTGCGGTGTGTGTGTGTGTGTGTGTGTTCATAAAGGTAATTCACTGTCCCTCAGGGTGTGGCATGCAAACACATATTTGGCAGCGAGGCATGTCTTCTCACATTCTTCTAGTAGTATTTTTAATTTTGAGAATTAATTTAGTTCTTTGAAGCCTGTTATTTCAGATTCAAATTTATTAAAGTAATACTTTCTTATTTCACTAAATGCTTTGCATTTAAGGAGGAAGTGCATCTCTGTTTCCACCTTATCTGTCGAACATTGATCACATATTCTGTCTTCTTTTGGTTGCCATGATTTATTTATATCTTCTTATTTTATATTTTATATCTTCCAATTTGTGGTCACTGAGCCTGTATTTGGTCAGGGTCTGTCTCTGTTTTCTATCTCTGACAGCAAAGAGATATTCTGCCAATTCATATTTTCTGTTTAGGGCCAGGTAACATTGTAGTCTGCTTTGGCTTTTAGTTTCTTTTTTCCAATGTTCCAAATATGTTTCTTTACATTGTTTAGTAATTTGGTTTACTCTGATTGGTGTTTGGAAAACAGTGTTGTTGGGAGACTGTTGAGGGGGGACAATTAGTCTTAGCAATAACTGGTGTAGGGGACTCTTCTGGACTCAGCTCTTGGTTGTGGATGGCTTTGGAGTGTAAGGTTTCTTTAGTGCTTGATTTAAGGTGGTTATAAAAATGTAACGCTCTTTTCTGGATGTTAATTTTATAATTAACATCCAGAAAGAGCGTTACATTTTGGGTATCTGCCTAATTCTGCTGGATTTTGCCAGATTTTTATTGGAATTTAGAGATTGTAAAATGTTCTCTTAGTTGCATTTAAGGCTCTTTGAGCTTTTTCTTTTAGTGCATTTACTGCCATGTTAAAACTTTCTGAAGATGTGAAGGTTATACTAAGGTAGTCATGCTGAGTTCAATTGTTTTATTATTTAAGGTAAACTGGTATTTGTTTTCTTGACATTTGGGGCGTTTTTGAATCATGATATTAGTTTTCTTAATGTTTACTGCTAGGGCCCAGCTCTTACAGTACTGTTCTACTATGTCTAGCTGCAGTTGGAGTCCTTGTGCAGTATGACTTCACCTCACTTCACCTCTCTATCTAGGAGGGAGAGGCCAGGAGCATCACATTTATCTATCTGGACAGCAAGTTCATTTATAAATATATTTAATAATGTTGGACTGAGATTACAACCCTGACGAACTCTTCTCTGGGCAAAGGATTCAGTTTGTTGATCACTAATTTTGACCGAACATGTATTATCTGAATACATTGACTTAATCAGATCATATATTTTCCCCCCTATGGCACAGTTTATAAGTCTGTAATAAAGCCCGTCATGCCAAATAGTCAAAGGCTTTTTTAAAGTCGATATAACAAGCAAATATCTTACCATTTTATGTTTGGTGTACATGTTTGTTAATTAAAGTGTGGAGGGTATATATATGGTCAGTAGTGCGATGTTTTGGGAGGAAGCCAATTTGGTTTTTACTCAGGATGGAGTGTTCATCAAGGAAATGTAGTATTCTTTTATTTAAAATACTACAGAATAATTTACCAAGACAGTTGCTGACACAGATGCTGTGGTAGTTTCTAGGGTCGGATTTGTCCCCACTCTTGTGAATGGGGGAAATTTGACCTTTGCACCAGATTTTTGGAAAACATCCCGACAGTAGCACAATGTTGAATAATTTCAACACTCCACCTTGCATTTCTGGGGTGCTGTTTTTGAGCATTTAATTTTGACTGTTGTCTGGGCCACAGGCTTTCCTTGGCCGGAGGGAATTTGTCTGTGTGATCAATTCTTCCCAAGTTATTGGGAAATCAAGAGGGTTTTGGTTGTTTTTAATAGTTTCTTCTAATTTCTTTAGATATTCCTTGATAGTTTAGTTTGTTGATCTGAGGTAATTTCATTTATTGGTATATCGTTGTATAGATTCTTAAAATAAGTTCTCCAGATATCACCATTTTGGATGGGTAATGCTTGTTGTTCCTTTGTGTTAAAGTTTTTCCACATATCCAAGAACTGATTTTGATTTATTGCGTCTTCAATATCTTCAAGATTCTTATAAGTGTAGTTTTGTTTTTTATTACTGATTGCATATTTAGATTTATTTAATGCTTCGCTGTAACTAGTGCGTAAGGCTGGGTTGTTTGGTTGTCGATGCTTTTCATTTGCTATTTTGTTCAGGTCTTTTCTCATGATCTTGCATTCATAATCAAACCTGCTTTTTATCAGTCTTCCTTTTCTGCTTTATAAGGTCAGCTTTAATAACTGCCTTGTGGAATATTATATTTAAGTCATCAATGGCCTTGTTTACTCCATCTCTGGTAGGGACATATTGGTTATTTATTTATTCTGTCTCTCTCTCTCTCTTTTTCTCTCTCTCTCTCTCTCTGTCTCTCTCTCTGTGTGTGTCCACCAGGAGTTGGAGGAGCGTCTGCGGGTGCAGCACCACGCTGAGCTGCAGTCTCTGAGGGAGGCCCACCGCCAAAGCATTGAGATCCTCAAGCAGCAGTCTGAACAGGAGCTCCAGACCCTGCGCTTTGAGCTGGAGGACGAGGGCAAGGCTATGCTGGGTATGGCCTTGTCTGCTCTATAGTCTGTAGGCTGGAACCCAACCAGAAGAGGGCAGCTGATGCAAACAGGGAGTTTCGATCGGTTAGTTTAGTTAAATGGGACAGTTTCCACCAAGATACACATGCCCTCAACATACCTCGTTTGATATGTTTCTAGGTTACAGCAGAAGAACCAACAGTAGGGGTGTCCTTGACTGTCACAGGTCACGTGCGAGTGCAGGCGCTGAGCGAAAGAAACACAGTGAGAAGCAGGCGAAAACTCCAAACAAAAGCCGTTTAATAAAGTACAACATAAAATACAAAAGAGACGTGCAATGGTTTAGGTCTTCTCAAACAAGAGGAACAACGTAAACGCAAAAACCCACAACTAAACACTACCCAAACCTAGACTTAAATATACTAGAAAACACCCAGGTGAAACCCATCTACAATCAAACCCAGGTGCACGCAATGTCTGTGTGGGTGTCCTGCCGGCGAGACAGGAAACCCTTACATTGACTAAGAATTTACATAGGCAAATCTGATTGTTTTAGTTTGTTGTTTGAGCCATAGTAAGTAAATGGGAGGAGTTTGGGGACTTGACAACCGGTAGGCCAGGCATATCATTGAGCCAGTCAGATCTTCTTCAGCCATAGCATGTAAGCACAGGAAATATATATATATATATATATACACACACACACATACAGTGGGGAGTATTTGATACACTGCTGATTTTGCAGGTTTTCCTGCCTACAAAGCATGTAGAGGTCTGTCCTAGGTTCACTTCAACTGTGAGAGATGGCATCTAAAACAAAAATCCAGAAAATCACATTGTATGATTTTTAAATAATTATTTTGCATGTGGCGAATAGCCTTTAATCTGTGTGGCTGGGATGTAACACCAGACAGTTCCCAAAAGACTCCAGCCGCCTCTCATTTTAAATGTCCTTCTTAAATTCCTGCTCTCCATTTTCTTTGTTTGTATGTCATTTGACTCATTTCTATATCTCCACAGCCTCTCTTCGGTCAGAGCTGAACCACATCCATGCGTCCGCCATAGAGCACCTGAGGCAGACCCACCAACAGGAGACACATGCAGCCAAACGGGAGTTTGAGATGGCCTTGGAGAACAGCCGGATACAGGTAGAGGCAACGAACCATCCAGCCCACAAGACAAGAACCTGTTCAAACCTTCCATTCTTCATTGATCTAGATATACTGGCTCATTCAGGCAATAGGAGGTTAGGATTGCACAATACATATATCTGAACTATATCTCTGAAAGGTGTAATCTGAGAATGTATTACATTACTTAGTACATTTTATTACATTATCAGGTTTTATTACATATAAACATTTCTCATGGAATTTTGAGATTTTAATTACATTATCGGTAATTATTACATTATCTGGAAATTTTTAGGTTCTACAAATGTTTTCACTGACAATAATTCTGAACACTCAGCATGAGTGACTTGACATGATCCAGTACATTAAAATAGTGTTTCTAACGAGCTGTTGTATTTGAAGAGTATCTTCGCAACAGGCTTTAATACTTGTGGGGTGTTGATGTTTCCTTTAATGATCTTACAGCTAGCCCACAGTCTCCAAGGAAACTGGCCTTGAGAAAAAGACAGATAGGACCAGCATTTCTTTTTACATATAGTTGTAAAGTAGAGATATCTCTCGCTCTCTCCTGAGCCAAAAAAATGCCTCAAACAATTAGAAACCGACAGTATAATATACAGTAAGTTATTATATACATACTACTTAGATAGAGATATGTATTAGTACTTTCGTAAATGTATTGTGTGCAGCACTCGTCAGACAGACAATTACGATCTACTGTATGAAGTCTGGTTGGTTTGAAGGGATGGCACCCTATACCGTCCCTGATGGTAGCTGTTCATATGGGTCTCTAATAATGATCTGCCCTTTCCTCACCACTCAGGTTCCCTCACAGGTTATTGTCATGCAATTTTGCTGTTGCCCGACATGCCGACTATCTTATGTAGTTTTATTTTATTCACTGACAATACCAGGCAATGGAACAAAAAGTTAGGGTACTCTACACAAAGGTTTGTTTGTTACTTGCAGACTGCAGCTTCCGCTTTGTGAATGCAATGCACATTCATACCTGCACCAATTTGTGTGCCAAGGAGGAACTATGAGTACTCCCTCTCCATCTTGCTACATTCATGGCTAAAGAAACTGTAAATTGGAGATAAATGTATTTATTAGAGCTGGGCAAAACGTAAAAATTTTAATCGCATGATTTTCTGGGATTAATCGCAATTAATCGCATTGTTAC
>JAODUG010070175.1:0-13562 GCA_027564795.1 Aphredoderus sayanus
AGAGAGAGAGAGAGAGAGAGAGAGAGAGAGAGAGAGAGAGAGAGAGAGAGAGAGAGAGAGAGAGAGAGACACACAGACACACAAGGGAAGAGAGAGAGAAAGAGATGGGGAGGGAGGGTGACGGAGACATCCAGCCATACAGGGAGAAGTGAAGAGATTGGGACGGTGGGTTTGCAGTCAGGCTTGTACGTCAACGCTCCACGGGGACACAAGGAGGAGAACGATAACAGGATCATATAGATATATGTTATTTCATCAGCCAGTAAACCTCTACGCAGCCCACGCAGAAGATAAACCACTGACGGACTCAGTGGATTAAAGATCTACACAGACCGAGCGCAAGAGTGGGAGAGAAGAGCGAGAGAGAGGTAACCGAGGAAGAGATGGGGAGAAATTAAGATATTCACTTGTTTATTTTCATTCCCTGCGTGTGCGCACTTGCTGCCGGAAAGTGTGCCTGCGTACGGTGCGCGCGAGTGCGTGCGTGCGTGCGAGCGAGCGAGCGGCTGAAGACTGCATTGCTGCTCTCTGGCACTACAGAATAGACTTGAAAGAAAAGGTCTATTTAAGGTTTTCTATCCCTACCTTGCTCTCTGCATGTGCGTGTTTCTTGCTATGCAATGCTGACGAACATAATGCTCATGTTTTCATGATTCTGAGGACTGGTAACCTACAGCCTTAACACAGGATGGTGTTTCTATAAAGCCTGTAAGCTGCAAGAAGAACCAAGGATTTTTCTTTTTCAAAGTCTTTCTCATTGATCAGCTGGATTGTACTGGACAAATATGGACGCCTGGGAGAATCTTCTGTAGCGACAAGACAACCATATCTTACCTTGTTTAGAAACATCTTTCATTATATTCAAGTTACATAGCCCCATCTGGGGCCTTGAGGCGGACCTGCGAACGGGGGTTTATAAAGGTGCTGTCACTGGAAAGTCCATCGGAGCGTTGCTTTCCAAGTGAGAGCTCTGTAGACTGGATGGCAGGCCAACCCGGGCACATTATAGACACGCTCGCTTTCTGAGAGAGGATAATGGCAGCTCGGGGCCCTTTGCCTTCCTCTCTCACCTGCGCCCGCAACACGGCCACTTGGGAGTGCTAGCAAACAGTACACACGGAGAATGGTCTGACCAGCGTTGCGCTACCCCGGCCCCTTCCCATCTCACCGGGAGTCCCTCCCATGCCAGCAAGGGCTTAGTTGTGGTGGTGGTTCGACTGGTATCCACCGGTTTGTTTGTTTTTGTAGTTTTGTAGTTTTTTAGTTTTTTCCCTCTGGGACTGGGTATCGGTTTACGACGGTGTTTTCTTTTTTTTTTCTTCTTTTTTTTTCTTTTTTTGCTCCATCACCCGGACCTCAGGCCCCACGGGTTTATTCTAGCGGGCAAAGGCATCCTGCTCAGTTTCTTCCCGCTTTCCCGCTCGTTTTCCATCTTTTCTTTTCTTTTCTTTTTCTTCCTTTTCGCGGCTTCGAGGTAATTGCCAAGACCTGTTTCATGCATGTCCACTGGGGGCAGGTTCAACTTTGACGATGGGGGGTCATACTGCGGCGGGTGGGAGACGGGCAAGGCGCACGGCCACGGCATCTGCACGGGCCCCAAGGGCCAGGGCGAGTACTGCGGCTCCTGGGCGCACGGCTTCGAGGTGCTGGGCGTGTACACGTGGCCCAGCGGCAACACCTACATGGGCACCTGGGCCCAGGGCAAGAGGCAGGGCGTCGGCACGGAGAACAAGGGCCGCTGGGTCTACAAGGGCGAGTGGACCCACGGCTTCAAGGGCCGCTACGGCGTGCGCGAGAGCACGGGCACCAGCGGGCGCTACGAGGGCACGTGGCACAACGGGCTGCAGGACGGCTATGGCACCGAGACGTACTCGGACGGAGGTACGCCTGGGGGGGGCTCGTACACACACACACACACACGAGTACAGAGAGGTGGGAGGGTTCCTGGGACAACGGCTGGGCAGGTGAAAAAGCTGAGTGGCGGTTGCTAAGGTGACGCATATGGAGGAGGGAATCAAGAGGTCACATCAGGTCTCCCTTATACGCACACACACAGGGTTACTTTAGCACAGGGTTTAGTTTTTATCCTTTCTTTCGTTCTTTCTTTTTTTCTCTTTCTTTCTTTATTTCTTTCTTTCTTTCTCTAATCCTTTCTTTCTTTCTTTCTTTCTTTATTCTTTCTCTTTCTTTCTTTCTTTCTTTCTTTTTCTCTTTCTTTCTTTCTTTCTTTATTTCTTTCTTTCTTTCTCTATTCCTTTCTTTCTTTCTTTTTTTCTTTCTTTCTTTCTTTCTTTCTTTCTGTCTTTCACCCTCTCTCCATTTGTCTCAGTGACCTACCTCAGTCTCTGTTGGATATTTGGAGGCCTTATATTCAGGCCAGGCAACCATAAGGGATGAAGTGAGGGTCAGAAAGACAGAGAGATTTTGGCACACTGTTGATGTTGTTTAGAAAAGCAGTGTTGTGTTGTTACAGGAAGCGCTGGCGTCTCCGGTTCATGTAGCTGTTCAAATGATACTCCAAAATATGTCCTTACGTGGCTCTGCCACTGATGGTGACTCAGGGTCTTAGTTCTACATGGTCTCCTAATGGGCTTTATCTGGGACCACCACACATGCACCATTTAGGCTAATTGGAGGTTCTCAGTTGTTTTTAGGTGCGAATTAGGTCTGATAAGTTGAGTGGTGTGTCATCATCAAACATGTGAAGATACTGTGTGTGATAGTCCATATTGTTATTTTGAGACCCATGAAAAACTGCTGTGTAAATACACTTAAATGGACCTCTGTCAGTTCATTTTCAACTCTCCATCCTTTGTTGTAGTACAGTACAGAAACAGCCTGCCATGGAGCGGAATAAGCCAGGCATGTGAGCACACCACGCTCCATGTAGGCTAGCATGAGTTAATCTACAATGTATTATTCCTCTTATTTCTCAGTCGTGAGAAAACAAATACAATGAAATAGCAAAAATACTACTAACGTCTTTCAATTGACAAGTCAAATGATAAATTATTACCTTCTACAAAATCCAAATCAAAGATATTACAATTAGAAATAATTGTAAGAAGTGTGTAAGAAATATGTGAATTGTATACGTTATCATTGCCCTGGTAGTTTTCAAAACATCAAAATACAGTAGTTTATTGTTAAAGGGGAAATCCTTGAATATGTCTGCACGTTTATGCACAGTTGTGTTTAACACACACACACACACACACACACACACACACAAACACACACATTATGTTGTTTCAGAGCAGTCTGGCTGTACAGGTTGCATCAGCTCCAGAGAGCATAACTCAGTAAGATGGATGGATGCATGGCTGACCTGATCGATTCATGACATTACATGCTAGAGAGAGACAGTCAGATCGGAATGCCTAGGCTGCGGCATGCGACATAGATAACTAATGCTAACTGCAGTTGGCCTGGAGAGGGTTGTGTAAGAGAGGAACATTAGCCATGTGACATATTTACAGGCAGATCCTGTACGTGCAGCAGAGATTGTCCTAGTTATGTGTGTTTATCAAGATACCAGTGTGAGATTTATACAGTACACTGTGTTCTCAAGGCTTCTGTGTAGAAATGTGGTGTGCAAGTTATCATTCTATCTGTCCGCAATTAGTCTAATACAAATAGGCTGGGATCAAGGCACACGAGAACTTATGAGAATATAAAACATTCCAGAACAGGCTTATGTCAAGAATAGAAAGGAAATAAACCTTACGGGGTCCTCATGGTACACTCATGTCCCGTTTCATATCATAACTCCTCAGTGTTGTTAATTGGCCTTGTCACCATCCCTCCCTCTCTCTCTCTCTCTCTCTCTCTCTCTCTCTCTCTCTCTCTCATATTTTCTAGCCTAAGGGTTGTTACTCTAATACATGTAGCCCATTCTTTGCATCATTTCAACCAGGTTCAACCAGAGTTGGTCCCTTAGGTAGATGACAGGGCTCTAACTACATTTGAAGCAAATTGCAGTGTGATACAGAGTTCACGTTTTGAATGAAGGAAAGGCTATAAATAAATGTAATGGACAGGTGGCACCTGCAATTCATGTCTGCAAAGGGGCCGCTTTTCAGTTGACCTATGCTTTGGCCGTTGTGTTAATGTTTTCATTTGGCAAATGCAATACGTCCACAGTAATTTAACTGGCACAGTAGTGGACTCCACCAGTTAAATGACAGGAACACACACTATAATATGAACACATTGTTCAGACCTACAGTTGGCTCAGGGCAGCAGATACAGCTTTGCTGTACTATGTTATGCCGCTGTGCTACTAGACGCAAGCTACATGTGACGACAATTCTTTAGGTCTCCGTCTCCCCTCCTCTGCTGTCCTCCTTCCTCGTCCCTCACGTTTCTCTTCTCTTCCATCGCTCTCTTCACTCCCTCCACTGCGTTTCCAGTGAAGCTGCACTCCACAACAGGGTTTCCACGGTAACGCTCGCCAACACGCTGCAGGTCATGGTGTCACGGGGGACTGTGCTCCTCACTGCTATTGGCTGGCCTGTTCGCCATGCTGAGCCCTGATTGGCCAACTGGGTGGCCAAGTTAATGGTGTTTACTGAGATGAACAGCTAAGCTGAGTGCTTACCAACCATTTAGGGATAGAAAGGGCTTGTGAAATAGGGACACAGATACAAGACAGTGGCTATTGATAATCATTTTAACATGGGATTGTATTTGTCCCCATTCCAGAGAAGCACTTACACTTCTTTTAACGTTGAATGAAAAGATGCATGGTAGTTATTGACCTACAGAGTTATACAGTGTTTTGGAGATAACATAGAACCATTGGTCGTCAGAGAACCAACACTGTATATTTGGTTAATTCAGTGAGCAAGCAGAATATTTAAACAGCATATGGAAGTATATGGAAGTAAATAAGTGATATATATAAAGTTCAGTGCCTTTTCAGATGATCTAAGTCATAACAAGATTGGAACATTTAACATAAAGCAAAGAAAGAAGTTAGTTACAACAAAATGTGTAACTCATTTTGAAAAGGGAAAAAAGAATAATAATAATTGTTCATAACATAAACCAATTCTTACTTCCTCCTCTATTTCTCACACTGTCCTTTCCACCATAATTTTCCAATCAACATATTAAAGTGGTCCATATAAATTACAGGGTATTACTCCACTTGAAATTACTGACCTACACATGGCCTTTATGATACTAGATGCAAAGAACAGTGGGAAGTCTTTAATGACACCCTGCAAGAGAAATAATTGCAATTACAAATTACGTTGAATATACAGACTTTTTTTCAGGCATCTACTCCTACGTTTTCTTTTGAATAAAACAAGCAATACTGATGGAGTTTAAACCTGGAGAATGAGCACAGAGGCAAGCATTTGTTTAAGAGACAATTATGAATCCAGCCCGGGGGTTGGAGCGTGATCACATCGCTGTGTGATGCATCCATGGCTTTCTATGTATTAACTCTGTCGGTGCCGCTGCCCCTGTGCCTATGGTCGTTGAGGCGACATACTGTATCGGGCCTGTAGGACTGTGTTGTTTTTCATGTTGTCCTTGAGGCAGAATCTGCTAAATTGTTTTGTCATATGAGCTGTGAAGTGGATTCTCTGTGACTCTATTGGGCCTTCAGCCCTACATTTTACACATACAGTACTCGCTTTTATTTTATTTTAATTTCTTTTATTTTAGGGACATCTAGGCTAAAACTAGGCTGGGCTAAAAGACTTTAGTGGGCTTCTTCTGCAGTCTGCCCTTTATGCTTTCAGCATCTTAGAGAGCTCTGTGGCACATGGTGGACAAATCAAATAAACTAGCATATTATAAATTCCAATAACACATAATATAGCGACACATATAGGGATAGACACAGGGAGATTTGGTGTACAGTGATAACTGTGCGAGTCCCAAAACAGCCCTGAGGGACACCTGTGTTGAAAGAGCAAGGTTTACACAGGGGGGATCCATTCCAAATTACCTGGTAAGAGAAAACAGTAAGGGCAGAGAGAATGTTCTGTTGAGCCATTTACATTTTCATTTATAATTTCATTTATTTTACCCAAAGTGACATACAATTAGTACATCTGTCAACAGCTGAATAGGCCACACACCAGTTTACAGTAAGCAAACAACATGATGTTAGAACAATAACACCAGCATGCCATCAGAGCTATTTTAGTTATACATTTCACATTATATTATACACGTTGTACATTTCACATTACCTATTCACCGATGCAGCAGATACAATACTGGTCCAGAAGGATGATAAGAGAGTGGGAGAAATCTCTAGCAGTGTGAATGTCCTCCATCACAGCAGAAAGTGCAGTCTCTGTGGAGTGAATATGCTCGAGGCCAGATAAATTAAAAGTTGGTCAGAGACAGCACACTGAATAGTTTTGGACAGAAAGTCAGTAGTTTTGGATGAACTCAGGTGTATGAGGTTCTGACACAGAGGGTTTAATATCAATATTTTCCGTGCCTCTCACTCTCCAAACCCAACGACTGTACTCTACCCTATTTTCCTCTGTATCACTTCCTCCCCCAAAGCAGCCGAAGGCCTTTTAAATGGACGGTAATCCTGTCAGCTGGTTGCACCTGTATGTATGCTCTTGTTGAACTGTGTGTGCCTGTTCTTTGGTCTTTCTATGGCCTTGTCTCACAGCTGTGTACCAGTTCGAATGCAAAAGCCTTACCAGATGTGCTACCCAGCTGCGTGTGTCATACAAGTGTGCGCGCACACGTGTGTGTGTGTGTGTGTGTGTGTGTACTGTATGTGTGTGTATGCGTGGACATATTCAAGTCATTGTGTATACCTGTGCACTGTGCATTTGGTTCTGCAGTGTGTGTGTGTGTGTGTGCGCGCGCGCATGCATATGCGTGTGTGTGTGCGTAGGGGTGCTGAGTGAAGCCAGAAAAGCAGGCGGTTGAAGAAAGAAAGTGTTTGCTGGCCTTACATGGGCATTTGGTTTGGTTGGTGTGACACTACATGAATCAGTCCTGTTACATCATAGATACAGCAGGCGAACGCTGAAGCACTTTCAAACCTACTAGGATGCACGCTTCTGTGTGTGTGTGTGTGTGTGTGTGAGCGCAACTGCCTCACTCTGACACCCACCCACCCACCCACACACTCACACACACGCACACGCACACACACACACACACACATGCATGCATGCATATATCCACATTCAAATGCCCTACTTTTCAGCAGCGTGGAAATGCAAGGAAGATGATCTGAGTATGAGTGATGCATTGTGGGAGACCGTGGATGAATGGAAATAGATGGACTAGCTGAGGAAAACCAACAGACGTGAAGATGTAGCTTGCCTGTCAAGCATTTTAAGCACAACAAATACTGTGTAGACAAGAGATCAGGATGGTATCACAAGGCTACAGTACATAGATGCTTTTGTAAAAACATGTACTGTATATAAACACCACATAAAGTTATTTTCCTTTTGCTGTATATCATTGGTCCTCAAGCCTGGCCCATGGGGCCCACTGCCCTGCATGTTTTAGATGTCTCCCTGCTCCAACACACCTGTACACAAATGAACTGTTTGTTATCAGGCTTCTGCAGAGATTGATAACGACCCATTGAGAATCAGGTGTGTTGGAGCTGGGAGAACACGTACCCAAATACATTTAAAAATGGGCATTTTCCTGCTTTGTCATTTTTTTTAAATAATAATCCCGTCCATACAGTTTAAAAAAGAAACTCCATCCACATGAATATGCGATACACCTCATGTAAACAGAGGAGATAACGTCTCACCAAAACCCTGTTTAACCCTTGTGATGTCCTTAAAAATATCATATTTGGCCACTCGGTGGCGCCATATGATTTTGTGTTTTTAATTAGCATTCCTGTCGGAATTGATTTCTTTATTAAATATATCTTTATGTATTTGTGTTGTTTTTTCGTGCCTTTTAACCCTCCTGTTGTCCTCTGGGTTTCAAACACCTTGTTGTGCCAGCAGTGCACATCATATGTGTGTGTAAGCTGTAGGTTTAGCGGCTTCTATTTGCCACAGAGAGCTAGTGATTTGGGTCGTTTTGACCCGGAGGACATTACAAGGGTTACATTTGAACACTGAAAACTGAATAGCTTCATCCTGGAAGGAGTTCTACAAAAACTCCTTCCAGTTTAAGATCCTCAGTGACCTTCGCACAAAATCAAAACGCCCGGGTACGTGTGGACTAGGCTTAAAACATGCAGGGCCCCTCCATGACCAGGGTTGAGGACCCCTGCCGCACATGCTCCAGCCCCGTTCCACTCTCCTCTCCCCCCCCCCCCCACCCAGGTACGTTCCAGGGCCAGTGGGTGGGCGGGATGCGGCACGGCTACGGCCTGCGTCAGAGCGTTCCCTACGGCATGGCGGCCGTGATCCGCTCGCCCCTGCGTACCTCCATCAACTCCCTCCGCTCCAGCTCGGAGCAGAGCAACGGCACAGCGCTGCTGGACCGCAGCGGGGCCGTGGTGGCGCCCCCCGCAGGCACCCTGCAGACCAGCGTGTCCATGTGCAGCTCGGGCAGCGGGGGCAGCAGCCCCGCCGTGTCGCGCGGGGGCTTCGTGCTGACAGCGCACAGCGACGCCGAGCTGCTGAAGAGGAAGAGGAAAGGGGGCCTGTTCCGACGCTCCATCCTGTCCGGCCTCAAGCTGAGGAAGTCGGACTCGCGCAGCTCGCTGGCCTCGCAGCGGTCCAAGCAGAGCTCCTTCCGCAGCGAGGCTGGCATGAGCACCGTGTCCTCAGCCGCCTCTGACATCAACTCCACCATCAGGTAAAGAGCTAAAGGGCTGGAGAAGCCCCCGCGCACCTCCTTCCCCACCTTCACACAACTCACCACAGAACCTCCCACTTCACTGAGGCCGTGTGTTTACATGGTCTACATCTCGACTGCTGTAAGTGATCATGAAAGCTGTGGCAGCTAACTAAAGGGTGTAGCCACCATTGCTAGCCTGGCTATATGCAGTTGACAGCTAGATGTGAAAATGGAAAGTTCATCCTGTGTGATTTTATTATTTGTATTGACATTATCAGTCTGGTTCACTTGTACCTACCTGTATGATTAGACTACGCCCAGTACACCACAGTACTACAGCACAGCCCTGATTGGCCAGATCAAATAGACCAGCATGCACTGTTTTAGGAAACAGGAGCAGAGACAAAGGGAAGTGACCAGAAACACAGTTTCTATTTCAGTACATGGCTGTAAACCAGCGTGACCTTTAACCTCTCCAGCCTCGGGGATGCCGATGCAGACCTGGCCGTCGCCGACGACGACGTGGACGCCACGACGACAGAGACGTACAGCGGGGAGTGGAAGAACGACAAGCGGACGGGCTTCGGCGTGAGCCGGCGTTCCGACGGTCTGCAGTACGATGGCGAGTGGCTTAGCAACAAGCGCCACGGTTACGGCTGCACCACCTTTCCCGACGGCACCAAGGAGGAGGGCAAGTACAAGCAGAACATTCTGGTGAGCGGGAAGCGGAAGAACCTGATCCCACTCAGGGCCAGCAAAATCCGAGAGAAGGTGGACCGAGCTGTGGAGGTTGCCCAGAAGTCATCGGACATTGCCCGGCAGAAGGCAGAGATTGCTCTCTCCAGGTAACTGAAATGCATGTGTCTGTCTGTCTGGACTGCCGGTAATAGACAGATGAGGGTTTTTTTTAACTGTAGGAACTTGCGAGCTGTTTTGGGGGGCTGGCACTTTAGGTCGTTGCAGGACTCACCCCTGTAGGACCTGTTTGAGGCCTGTTTATGGGGGTGACATAAGAAGACATAAAAGTACCCACCCCTACTCTGGGGGGTAGTTACCTGAAAAGCATCAACCATGAGGCTGATGGAGTGTTAGCTACTTTATAGCAACATTCAGCTGCCTTACCAGTGTTTTTCTATGCTTTGAGTCCGTCATGGTGGTCAGGTACTGTGCTAATGTGATGGTAACGCGTGAGTTGTTTTAAGGTTTTTGTGCCCAGTAGTCACTATAAGTCGAGGACCTGGAATGTGGTTCATTTTTGGGTAGTTATATAATTTGATGGATGTATTTTTGATTTCCCCTTTTGTGTGTACGACTGTCTGTCTAGCATCTTGATCTTTATCCACTACTCTATTTGTCTCTCTCTCTCTCTCTCTCTCTCTCTCTCTCTCTCTCTCTCTCTCTCTCTCTCTCTCTCTCTCTGTGGGTGTGTGTCTCAAAACACAGGGGTAAAAGGCAGATCCCATTAGCTCCACTGTATGAATGCTTGTGGAAGGTTGTGTGTGTGTGTCTCTTATGAGATCAATGACAGATTAAGAGAAGGATTAAGGCTAGGGTTAGTACAAGGCTAAGGCGGGTTCCAGACAGGGAGAGAACCCAATCTCTTGGACGAGGCTCTCGTTCTCATTGGAAGCGAGCCTGCTCTTGTTACATTTCGGTTAACTTAACCAGGAGGATGTGCATTATGTTAAAGAGCACATCCTCTCCATATTGTGGTCACACAAACGTCATAAACAGTTAACAATGTGGTCTTCCCATTATTGTCTATACATCACCATTCATCACATTACTTTTTTCCCCTATAAAACATCACTTTGACATGCCCTTAATGGGCCTCTGCCAGTGAGCCTTGGCTTGAATTCCCCCCAACACAAGCACACACAGCCACTTGCAAGTTTTTTTCAGAATCCTCTTCTTGGATTTTTGCAGAGGACAGCAAACTGCACACTCAAATGAACCAATCATAATGAGGGTCTCATTTGTTCCACCATAACTGTGCAACGGAACTGACACAGGACATCATTTGTCCTCTTAATAGTCATTGGTGCTCCCAGCCCATGTACAAATCCATGGCTGACCAGGATTAGTATGGAAAGATGCCAAGCTTGCTGTCAGAGTTGGGCTGTTAGATGCTGTCAGTTATAGCCACCCCCCAATATTATTACATCTCTTTCTTGCATTGTTATTGCTGTTTGAAACCAGTTACAGACATGTTCCCTAATGCAAACATTACTTTAAGCTACAATCAGGTTAGTGAATAGACGATTAAAATGAACTTATACTGAGTACCGTAAAGAGAAGGTGGTGGTAGGTTAACCATGACCTTTTTCCTGAAATTGACCAATCATTAACTAGAAAGTGACATTTCATAATTGAATAACTTAAGTGCCCTAGGAAACCAAATACTATTTTCAAAGTTGCCGTTGGATTATTTGCATGAAGCTTGTCATTGCACAACATTACACAGTAGAGATGAACCCATGCAGGCATAGCACCTGCAGAGTTTGGGCAGGAGCCCAGTAAGGCTATTTGGCATCCTGCCCCCACACTGGGAAATACCATCCACATGTCAGCAAACACTTAACTGACAGCAGGCCATGGGTCTAAGGTTTGTATTGACACACGCATGCACGCACATGCACACACACAAACAACTTCATAGTTACTGCCTGTTCATACATTACCGCCCCAACAGCCACCTGTTAGGGTCTGCTTCTGATGTAGTGTGAGAAAAAAAGATGTATTACTCATAATGGATTATATAACTCTGTATTGTTCAGTAAGAGAACAGATAAGCACGTGCATTTGTTCCATTTAGTTAAACAATAACATTAGTTTGAGTTTGATTGATTTCATGTGCTTAGTGTGATTAGACTTTGGTCCCACTACAATTAAAAATCATTGTTTAGCTGATCCATTCAGATGATCTGCCTTGCTAGAATTTGACTTGGAACCTAGAACATGACAATGACATGACCTGCCTCTCTAGAGAGTTGCTTTACATTCTCTGAGATAAGGCTTGATGTTACCTTGGTAGCGATGGCTGATTTGCAATGTAGTCATACACTGGCATTTTGCTTTCAGACATTTCATCTTTGTGCATATATAATGTGAGCATGTGTGTATGTGCAACATATCAGGTGGTGGGAGTACTGTAAGGGAGAAGATCTCCGCATTAGGATCGGGAATCGGCAGACCTTTTTGTTTGTGTAGGATTTTTGCTTGCAATGATATAATGTATTAAGAAATAAGTCATTACGTTTTATAACTTCAGTGATCATTCCTCAATGCTATTTTGAGCAACAAAAATTGTTATCTTATATTGAACTGCCTTGCAGTGTCTTAATTACAATAAAACATTTCATATACATCAATGTATTGATTAGACTCACAGTGCAACCTATGAGTAAAATGAAAGTGTATACTATATATTTGCAGGTTATTCCCATATTGCAGAAGCAAAGTATGCTGATACTCAACTGAATCCATTCCCCCCCCTATCCCTACTCTGCATTGTACCAACAGTTATCCAGACAGCCTGAGAGAGAGAATGGGGACGCATTCACACACCAGCATTTGTACACATCTGCCTGTGTGTGTGGTCAGTGCATGTACTGTAGCACTATGCGTTTGCTCAAGGCAACGAGTGGGAATATGCCATCCTGTTAGTTCAGATGGTTTACCTACAGCCAGCAACAGCCACCATCCAGTTGTATTCCAATGCCATTTGTCTTTCAGTGTAGACCCAGTTTATATACATTGGCCTTACTTTACTGTTACTTTTAACTATTCATTTTCAATGCTTAATTATGTTTTCAATTATTTGTTGTTAAACTATTTCATTGACAATGTCCCAAAGGTGAACCTCTGCAGTGTTTTCAATTATTTGCTGATGAATTGTCTCAAGAACAATGACCTGTAGTGAAACTGCTGTGTAGGCACACTGGATGTTATCCGTGAAATCACTGAAAGATACAGCTTTTACAGCTGGTCAATTGCTGATTAAAATAGCTTGAAGAAAAAAGCAATCGACGGAAAGGTTTAGAAAGACAACCCTTTATTTCTTGTCAATTATGTTGTCTTTGTAAACAGCTCCATATACTGTATATTTCTGTAATCACTAAGAGGTGGGAAGTGAGAAAACAAAATCTAACAAGAATGGAACAGAGAAAGCAAGACGCATACTTTACACCTCAGACATACACATACACAGACCCACAGATAAACAGACATACCATTACGGTGCAAGCAGGACAGGCACGACTTCTAGAGGGCAGGAGCTTAAACATAACAGGGCCCTGAAAATATTTCTAGGGAGGGACAGACTGTCCTTGTTGAAAGTAGGGTGCTGTTTTCATAAGGTGTACCCTTCCTCACTTAGGACAAATGAAGACTATAGTAAATGAATACCTTCAGCAGAAAGTAATAAGACATTTTCTCCCTATCTGTGAGTGTCTTGTGACATGCATGTGTCCAGCTGCTTTCTGTGCTGTCCAAAGTACACACACATTTATGTAGCTTTTAATCACACGCACGCGCGCGCACACACACACACACACACACACGCACACACACAGACAGTTTAACCCAGTTACAGCCTGTCTTTCAAAGCAAAATTGCAGGGTGTTTCCTAGTGGAACACCCACAGACCTTTGGTGGTTTAGCAGCCACAAGATCGGCACTGCAGAGGTTCTTTATAGCAGACGAGAACACTGCACAGATACTGTAGATACACACACACGCACGCACGCACACACACACACACACACACACACACACACACACACACACACACACACACACACACA
>JAODUG010070186.1:0-13561 GCA_027564795.1 Aphredoderus sayanus
CTCTCTCTCTCTCTCTCTCTCTCTCTCTCTCTCTCTCTCTCTCTCTCTCTCTCACACACACACACACACACACACTCCCCTCCTCCCTTTCTATCCCTGCCTGTCCTGGAATGCCCTGTCTGTTTAGACCTGATGTTTTGTTCTGTTTCACCTTCCTGGTCAAATTATATCACAACATCTATACAAAAGTAGTATAATGCATAATCCAAAACAAATAAAATAAATAAATACAATTATATAGGCCTAATATACCCTGTGGGTTTTAAATCACAAAACTCCTGAAACGTTTTTACACATTAATTACATGTTGTAAAACAAGTCAGCAACAATTGATCAACACTGTATTTTTGTGTATCCTGAAAATAATATTTTCTTTCTACACATGTTTTCATTGTAATGCATGTGCTAACTGTCATGACTTGAGGCAGAAGCGTCTTGAATAATAGGAAGTTTGGACTAAAGTGGAGTGTTCCTATTTGTTAGTCACACAGACAACATTTCTGAATGGATTTTAAATAGATGAGGATATTTGTTTGTATATTTTACAAACAATGGCTACTAATTACGATTGAAATATATCTTTGTATCTTTGTGCTGTTTTCTTCCTCTGATGGTGTGTATTATTCCCAACAATCCTCTAATAAACCCACAGCTCATTGTCAAACCTTTTAATTATTAAATCTTTTAGCAAATGCTTTAAATAAACAAGCACTCTAGTTAGTGGGTTTGGCTACAAAATCTGCAGTGTGCACTGTATTTCCAAATGTGTCAGCATCCTCGCTCAGCACTGCACTTAAAATACTTATCCAGGATTAGTCTCAGGAGGCGCACATTATAACAGGCACTAAGAATAAAATAGCAATGGAATTAACAAAAAGGAGCAAACTAATATGGATCTAGGGTGCCAAAATGTTATCACTTTTGCTAACAATCGCATTGCACTAGCTAGACACGGTCTAGATCAGTGGTTGTCAAAGTTATTAACCCTCGTAATGTCCTCTGGGTCAAAATGACCCAAATCTCTAGCTCTTTGTGGCAGATAGAAGGCTCTAAACCTAATTCTACAGCTTACACACACATATGATGTGCACTGCTGGCACAAGAAGTTGTGAGTTTGAAACCCGAGGACAACAAGAAGGTTAAAAGGCACAAAAAAACAACACAAATACATCGAGAAATAATTAATAAATAAATAAATACACACAGCAATGCCAATTGAAAAACACACAAATCATACACAATCAGGTGACGCCGCCGTGTGGCCAAGTACTATATTTCTGAGTACATTACAAGGGTTAAGCCGTTAACACAAATAAACAAGTTTGCTTTCCTGCAAACTAACTATTTGCTATACAATTGAGCAGATTTAACAGAATATAAGATTTAGTATTATTATTACTATTAGTATTATTATTTTAGGAGTGGGGTAGGCAGAGTTGGTTAGGAGACAGCCACCCACTAACCCATCCTGCCTCCCATTCACAAATCTTGTAAACATTGCTCAACACAATAATACAAAGGTATCAAACACCATTCTAATAAGGTGCACAAGCTGGACCTCTTCAGCCTCTACTTTAAGCTCTCAGTCCTGGGCTGAGTGGGGCTGGGTAATGACCGCACCTCTCAAAGGCCCCAGATAAGTCTGCCTGCATGATCAGCAGGGCTCCAATGACAGGAGAACCAACAGTCAAATCTATCAAATGGGCTGCAGCTTAACTGTCTTTTATTAGTACTGGTCTTGAACGCTGCAACATCAGCTGCTCTGCTCTGAGTGAGAAGGCAACCCCATTGCAAGGTTAGATTTACCAGTGGGAACGCTCTGCTTTATTTGCATTTTCACATTGATGTCTATTAGGAACAAATGATCCAGTACTTGGTGAGGGTAGTCTAATAAAGAGACATACAACCATCATCCCACAAGTGACCAGTGAAATTAATAAAGAGTCATTTGTTAGTGAAGGGCATTGTTAATATTTATGTAAGATTGAAAATACTGAAATACAGGTAACATTGAAACATAAATATTATTGCAGTGATGATGATGCTAAAGAGAATATCAGCAGTAGTATGAATGTGTACTGTATGTGTGGATGGTGGGTGTAAGTTGCCCAAATAGTTATGCCATAAATCAATTGTTTATACATTTGTTTTGAAGATATTTGGTATTTAAAAGAAACATTAGCTCTGCAGGTATATTTGTGAAGTCAAAGTTGATCGTATGCACTTACATCATAGGTTGCATTCATCAAATGTCTTCCTCTTTCTGGGGAAATACAAACCAACCACAGGACAGTTTCACAACTTTGACAAGGACATTGCTTAATAGTAATGTCGGGAATAATGTTTTTTTAAAAGCCCAGTATGACGATTTTTGAGCAGCTGAACACCAAAAGACTTGTTGGCAGCGAAAGGTTTGGAAATGTCAAACACATACTTACTGTGTTCACTACTTCACTACTAGCATCTGACAGCAACATTGTGGTTCCACTATATGGCACTAAGCAAATTTTGGTATACTCACTGTAAGGTTTATTTATTGACAGATTTTAAAGCTCCAAACAAAGAAGGGGCAGCAATTTTTGCATTCACTGCCAAGACATGTAAACACACACATTTTATATACTGTTTGTACCCTGTTAAATTCAGATATGGCAATAGCTGTTTTGTGAAATATTATCTTTCAGTATGTTGCGAAGTACACCTTCCCCATAAGCCTAGTCATCACTGTAAACTTTGTATAAACCCTTGACCTACAGTAATACTCTGACACCACCCTCAGAAACAATGTTGTGAAAATCAACCATTTTACTCTTTTTACTTTTTACTATAACTGAGCATTACTATAATCTCCCCTTTTTTCAGTTTTTTCACTGGATATTGTTAAAGACTACTGTCCACTTATAACACTTGTCTATCCATCAATCATTATGGGACACCAAATCACTCTCTCTACTGGTCGCACCTGCTGCCATTCTGTAGGCAGGAAAACCTATTAAAGGGGAAGATATCACGGTGGAGACTTTAACAGATGGGTGGATGGTTCTGAACAGCCAAATAACAGTTTTATGTTCGACAGCAATATTTAACTAATCAGACTTGTGTGTCTATATTATTTAAAAAGAAAATATAGCACGCAAATACAGAGAAAGTTGTTGCTATCTAAGTATGCTATGTAAGCTATCACTGACTATCTGCAAGTTTGATTCAATAACAACAGCTTTAGCAGACTGAAGAGAGTTGTGATTGTTGTGATGAGTTGTGCATGTGCCACAGCTCCCACCCATATGCAACTGTATGGTTACAAATGAAACGGTAATAAAAATTAGTTTTTACTAGCTTACAGGATGTTGAAACATGTTGAATTGCCCCCCAAAGATGGCCACCGACCTCCCAGCAGTGACAGTTGCTTCTGTCGGCTTGGTGGATTAAATCTGTAATTTAGACTCTCTTTCGTTAACATGCCTCCCCAACCCCCACCACTTCAATTTGACAAGCATTGGAGGGCTGCAAAAAACGGAGAGAAGCCAGGTGTCTCACAGCCTTCTATTTGCCTTGACTGTGATTGACAAAGATTACCCTGCAATTAGAGAGGGGTCGTAATACTGTCCTGCAGCACAGCAGGAAAAGCAGCCCTTGCTCCCTGCCAGACGAACAAAGACTGCCCATGTTAGTTACGTTGACTGGCATGCTAGACAAAGCAGCGGTGAGAGCTATCAATAGTTATTAGTTCAGGCCTGACGCACAGGAATTCATTGATTGGTGTAACAGGTAACCTGCGACGATGCACTGCGACGATGCACTGCGACGATTGCCAAAGGTTCACCGTCTACAGTGGTTTTGATTCCATTAATAGTGATGACATCACCATGGAGAAATGTGTGAGGAGAACACCATGGCTTGGCAGTCACACATACAGGCTGCACACTGACAACAGACTAACACAAACACTCATCTGTCATGCTTACAAGCTTGGGAGCAGTCTCTGCCCACATCCAAATATGGAGGAAGGCCATGTGCTGTGCAGCATGTGCTGAGCAGGCTGGGTGGGTGGCGTGTTGGCTTGGGGGGTGGGGAAGGGAAGGGGGTAATTAGGCAAACCAAATTATTTTTAGATGCCCCGAAGAGGAAAGGGGAAGAGAGTTGTGCGGTGGGCACCCCCAGCCCCACCCTTCCCTCCAGGCTCTCAGAGGTCCTGGCCAGTGGGAACCGTGGGATAAGATACCTGGGAGATCAAAGAGAAGGCTTTGTGGGAAAGCTTTTCCCTGAGGGGTCAGCGTGGGTCAGCATGTCAGCGCAGGTTTGGTTTGGGGTCAGAGGTCAGTGGCATACCTGCCCAGGACCACTCAGGGCTGATGATCCAGGAAATGATCCCCACTTGTCTCAATGAAATGTTCAACTATAAATGTTTGCTTGTGACTGTAGTTCTTGGCTAAATCCTTTGACTCCGTACCTTCCTTCCTACGTCTTCACACTGACTTAGTCATAAAGAATACATCCGCTGCATGTGCTGGACCCATAAGAAACATGTCTTTAGATCCACACTTCACTTCCTTTGATGAAACATACGGTACTGCTAGCTTGTCTGTAAAGCTGCTCTCTACAGGTAGAATGTAGTTACGGGGGTGTGAGAAACCAATGGTTGCAGATATCTGTTAAATATACAGCTCTGGTGGTTGTAGGGGGAGGGGGAGATTGGAATGTGTGCCACTCAGCTCTCAGAAGGGGGATGAGCATGAGCTCTCTCCAGTCTCAAACCAAAATAACAACATTTCTATACCATTGAAGTCCCAGACACAAGTTCCTTGTCTTCCTCATATATGTTAACCATCATATTCATGCTGAACTGGCACAGACATAGATAGCACTCTGTTTACTCACCATGTAATATTGTAGTGACTCCTTATAGTGGGGGACAGAGAGAGGAGTTGGGGGGGAGGGCAGAGAACTGTGTGATTAACTAGCCAGGAATGCGCTGGAGCTCAAAGAAGCCACCACCCATGATGCTGTCCCAGGGAGGCTGGGGGTGGGATAGAGCAGGCATAGAGGTAGGAGTACTGAGAGTTGTTTGTGGGGGTTGGGGGGCTTGTTTACAAATTTCACGTGGGAAATGACAGAGATAACATATTGCACTGATGTCAGAAAAGCCATGCTCCCTCCCCCACTTGACAAATTTCCCAGTCTAAAAGAATGTCTGCAGTGGGTTGTTTCAATATTTTGACTCCTTTTTCATTTGCCCTTTTCTTTTGGCATTCAGCTAGTCTGTTTTGCCAAGAAGCCTATAAGAAAAGGAACGCATCAAGTGAAGTCACCCTACCAATGAAACCAAGTTCCAATACAATATACTTTCAGAGGTTCCCACCTCTGCAGGGTTTTCTTTGGAGAGACAAAAGGTCCTGCAAGGCGGTCGGGTGGCCCTAATGCCTCTCAAATAACCTCCTTGCTTTTCTTGTGTGTGTGTGTGTGGGGGGGGCGGATGGGAGGTCAAGGTGACAGGAGGGAAATTTTGGGGGTCTACAGTGGGTTGTATTCACGTGGGAAACGTAATGTTATGTTTTACCTTACACCATTTGAGGAGCGGTCCAGAATCCTTGCGTGTGCTTTGTGTCGTCTGTTCCGTGTAGAGTGTAGGTTCAGCTGCTGTGTTCTGTGTTGTCCATCGCCACAGTACTGTTTACAGTTGATTTGCATGCAGAGACGGATAGTGGCAGTGGGGTTTTCCCATGGCCCCAACCGGGTTTCTGCTTCTCTTCCTCTGGCAGAATCAAAACACTGTGTGCCGGGGGATGATGTCATGGCCCAGAAACTGACTCAAGCTGTTTGCCTGGGAAACCCCATATCAGGAAGTATAAGACCATTTTTTTCCCCTCTCTCTCTTTTGATTGTTCTAACAGAGAAGCCAAACAGCTTGAACGGAACTGTGAGGCTTTGTGATTAGGTTCCCATACACAGCTGAGCCAAAAGGCCAATGTGAACCCACTGAACTGAGAAAATGGGGCTTGGCTACTTGCAGTTGGTTCCGTTTGCACTCTTATTGGTTAGAGCTGAACTACGTAATACTTTGGCATTGTTAAAATAGTCTGTGCAACATTAGTCTGTGACACTGTCTGTATTTACATTATTTTTGTATACTGTATTTCAATAGGCCTTTTTAAAATTTGCACTCATTAGTTTACTGGAATTACCCTTGTGGTAGAAACCTATATTTCCTTAGTGCAGAGTGGCTCCTATAGTCCTTATACTGTAGGTTTGCACCATTGTGATCTAGGGACGGCATCTGGGCTTCGTAGACTTTAGGCTAGATCATTAAAACATTAAAAGTATCATTAAAAGTATCCTACAGTTGAATGGAGGGAATTCTCTATAAAGTTCTATAAAATTCTCTTTAAAGTACACCGACCCTTACTTCAATAGGGCCCCTCCCATATAAACATTTACAAATAGAATTGAACCACAGTTTGGTTGTAATGATTACTTATGTAACTCATAAGGCGGTATAGCAATGTAAATCTGTAATCTGATGCATACATTATAAAGATCCCACTGAGGATGAACTGCTGAGGTGTGACCACATACTGTGACCTTTTCTAGTCTTTGATAGGTGGATTAACCTTTGAATGGCTAGAACAGAGTGCACCATTCCACTGGCCTCACTCTATAGTGTCAGGCTCTGTCCGCTACACATATGTAAGCACTCACAGTGACTATCCCAGCGAAATTCACTTTCTTCTTCGTAGTGTGTGTGCGTGTGTGTGTTCATGCGTGTGTGTGTGTGTTTGTGTGTGTGTGTGTGTGTGTGTGTGTGTGTGTAAATGAGGAGAAAGTCCTGGGAGCGGTATGCACTTTGTCCCTGAAGGGTGAGTCAGTAATTCAAGGAATACAAATTCTGTTAGTCCTCTCTGAACTGCTTCAAAGCTTTCTGCATCATCACATTCCTAAGTAAGTAGTAAATGTAAGTATTGTACCGAAATACTTTGTATCCATAGTAATTTAAGTACTATGAAAACAAAGTAATCAAGTTGGTTTTTATGTACTAAAAGACAAATTAAAAGGTACAAGTAATCTCAAATTTCCACCCCAGGTCAGTTTATATTTTTAAATGCTACTTTGCACAATAGGCCTTTTTCATGCCACCATTTTGGATAGTGACTAGGTTTAAAGGTTCTTCTGGTCAGCAAAACTTCCAATGGAGAATATAGGAATGTCGACCGTATATTTTCAAAATACTATCGAATCTACTGAGATTCTGTTGTTCTTGGCTGTTTTAGGTTGCTGAAACTGTGGACATGTACAGAAAAACAATACGATCCAAACTGGATCTATGAAGATGTCATTTTAATTATGAAGGTAACGTCGGCTAGTATGGAGAGATCGCAAATTTTAGAGGCACCTAACTGTTCTAAATGCATTTCAATATAGCTGTAATTTCATATTTATTCATGTTGGTTATGTGCATGTTCTTTTGTACTAGTGTCACTACTTCAGAGTCGTTATACAAGCAGGGTGCTACAGAAAGCCACACTGGAGGTGTATAGAATAACATTTAATCTGTTAAGGATGGGGGCAATAGGAACAAGTATAATACTTTTTTTTTTTAACATCAATCTTGATGGAGATGCTTGGCTAAATCATATTGAAAAGACAATCAACAAATGGCTGTTGGTCAATTAAACAATGTCGGGTATGGTATGCACCACTAGCCTGTTGCTAAGTGCTAAATGCCACAGCTGACCAGATCGTATTATAGGCCATGTACCGAAATTAAATGATCAGTATGATTTCAGTCACTGACAAAAATGTGCATGTGTATCTTAAACAAGGCTCACAAATCCATATTCTCCTGTGGTCCACAACACAGAAACATTTGTGAAAGAGAAACATTTTTGAATGTTGTTTGTCACCACATCTTGCTTCAGCAATGCCATTGTTCATTCAATCTTAATGGGGAAGGTAGCTGACTAAAGGAAAGATACTCCTAGTTGGCGCTGACCGGAAAAGACGGCAACTTTACATGAAAAAGGCCTATTCCTGCATGAGGTTTAAACAATGATACCATGAATATGAATATTATAATGAGTTCAACCATAGGGCTTCCTATGTATTATTTCCACTCTTGACCTCATATCCTTTTCAAACTAAACCTTTTCCACACTTTCTTCTTTTTCATCGCTTCTGTTGATACTGCCATCTTATGCTTGCATCCTGTCTCCAGATGCCGTACATTCTGTGAAAAAGAATGCATGAAATTCCCACCCAGCAGATAATGTATAAACGGCGCCTGATAATTAGCACTCTCAAGGGATGTCATTTACATGCCACATCAAAAGATTCTGCAATTCTGACATCCGTTATTTTGTAAACAAACAGATTTTCTGATGACTTGTTCTCCCAACTGTGTATTTCATAAGGTTTTCATGTACCCAATCGCCACTTAATGCAAAAAGAAATCCTAGTACATTCATTAATTCATTCTTAGAAATAATATACATTTGTTCTCGTTTTACAAGGCTCATCTTTCTCCCCAATTATTGGTAAGATCACTTTCTTTTTCTTTTATGGCTCTGGTAACCTTCAGAGTCTGTCTTCGAGTAAATGATAGAGGAATCACATGGCGAATACAACTGCTGCACAAATCATTGTTGCTGTACAAGGACAATAGGGCAAAAGGTTGAATGTGGGAATGCGACTTGGTGGGTGATGGAGGCCCTTAAAGGTCTCCTTTTGCAGGCATCTACAAAGCAGAAAGGTAGGCATGAGGTAAACACCACCTTCAAAATAAATTTAAGTTGATTATTTCCAGAGGATAAATTAAATGTTTTTTTACCAATCTGCGATGTCACTTATGTATGCAATTGTGCTAAAGGCTACCAGGCTTCCTTAACTTTGCATAAACATACATATGCGATTTGAGTTCAGCAGGACCTAACAGCAATAAGGTCACGTTAATGTTTGCTTATTACTAAAGACCAAATTAATTCACAAATTTTCTGGTGGTTCAGTGGTTTCCCAATACCAAAACAAAACCACTGGATGGACCACTGGACAACCAGTCATTTATTTACAGTGTGAAACTCTCAAGCCACAGACACAGTTCACAGCTCTGTGACAAATAACCACCCAAGCCTGCAGCACTTCAGCCTGTGGACTATAGAAAGCAAACAAACGTAAACACACTGCACACCCATCAGGTCTGACAGCAACACACTGATGTGTAGACCTTGGGTTAAACCCTCCTCATGCGCTGTAGAAAGTTTTCCAAGGCAGGGCGGGCTACTGTAGACAGAGGCCATTGAAGTGAGTGATTGTGAGAGAGGACAGGAGACCCAACCTTTGTTTACATTGACGTCAGAAGCAATAAAGTGTTCCCCGCAGTAGCACTGGAAACCAGAGTCCTATTTATTCAGCTCAAGTTATATTATTATGACTTTACTACACAGCTGTTATGAACCGGAGCTTGGAGATTTGGAGGTGGAGCTGGGTGAGACAGAGTATAGGCTATAGATATCGATGAGAAAGAGCCAGAGAGAGAAGTGAGCTGAAAAGAGAGGTGAGAGAGGAGAGATAAGTCATGCTATACAAATATAGGACATTAGAGCAGCACTGGCTGTCAAGCCCTGTTAAGCCGTAACCTAAGAGGCCAACAGACGTCAGTGCTTGACACGGGATTTCCATTTGGCCACTGTGGCTTTAATCACCCATACACACCTTCCCGGATATTCTTGCACACGCACATGCACGTTCATTTGCGTTGTGTATTCTTGTCATATTTACCTTTTTTAAATCGTTAACATTTACGTCGGCTTTTGTGCATGTGACATTTATCATGTTGTTGGTTGCCTGCCATAATATGCACTGGCATACATCAGCACATCGGCATCGGAATAGGCCTATAGGCCTACACTGACAGCTGCAATATGATTCGGGTTGGTATTCACTCACTTTGAGTTTTCCCGCAGGTGGTTTCGATAGGAATGAATGGACTTCAGTTAGGAAACTTTTTCCACACCTTTCTTTTATGTAATGTTTTAACACAAAACAAGCTCAGTTAGATTCCACAAGAGGTCCAATCATCATTGAAAATGGAAAGGAATGTAGCTGCAGGCAGGAAAGTGTTGAACTCAAGAAGCATTCTGCTGCTCTGCTAACTTGTTTCATAACTCTCAAACTTACAGATAACATGTTTAACAGAACTTAAAGGTGAAGTCAGTGATATTTGAGAAAGATTGTTCAACAAGATTAACCCTCGTAATGTCCTCCGGGTCAACATGACCCAAATCACTAGCTCTTTGTGGCAGATAGAAGGCGCTAAACCTAATTCTACAGCTTACACAGTTTACACAATCAAACACACAACAAGGTGTGTGTTTGAAACCTGAGGACAACAGGAAGGGTAAAGGAACAAAAAAACAACACAAATACATAAAGAAATAATTAATAAATTAATAAATACACACAACAATGCCAATTGAAAAACACACAAATCATACACAGTGCAGGAGCATACCTCGTAAACTGGTTGTTGAAAGTAGTCCCTCTGAGGGATTTCATGGTGATTGAAGGCAAAACACCATGAAACGTTGGAAGGCTTTAAATATTGTGTAATGACAAAAGACACATAACATCTTAAAAGTTAGCCTATAAAATCATGCCTATCCATGATCATACAATGGAACTACTTTTGTGTCATTCATACATGTTGGCATGTGTTTACAGAAATAATCACATTGTGTAGTATTTCAGTTCTGGTACATTGTTTTGTCTTTTCCCAACAGATTATTTTACAATTCTTTTGTAACCAAATGACAATAGCTAGGCTACCTATAATCCATTACTGCCTAACCTGCCAACCTAAATGGCTGATAGGTGTTGCTGTGCTATATCGTGAGGTGTAGTTACTAATTTGAGTCCACAACTATGCAAACCTCCATATAGGTTATGTTCTGCAGAACATTTTCTCTGTCAGAGTGAGGCAGATTTGTAATAGAGTACAAATACACATCGTTGGATAACAATGGCGGTGGGGGGGAGATAAAGAGATACTGCAATCCCTGTCATTGGCAATGCGTTCTGGTTAGGTATTTGGGAGTACAGCAAATAATGGGTAAATGTTTTTATTGTTTATTATTATTTTTTATTCTGAATGAGTTTACCTGGTTAAACATTTGCATTTAGCGTTTGAGATTGTAATGATGTAGCTCCAAAGAATTTGGGTACAGGGCGATCCTGAAAATGGGGTTACTTGTTCCTTTTTTGGATCAGGTCAAGGTCATATCAATAGTCTGATAAGAAGAACTGTCTGGTTCTCAGAAATAGATTTCTGATGTTATCTTGAGTTGTTCATATTTATTTTGAAAAAGGTAGTCACAATAATGAGGTATAAGATAGAAATTGAATGCTTGAATATTGAGAAGAGGTGGACGGGACACATTGTTTTGAAGGTGACATGCCAACTTTTGTATTTTGGGCAGGTGACTGTTAGCTTTATGATTTTTCCCTAGTTAAGTTTCCTTCCTCCATGAAGTCTGTGTGTGTGTGTGTGTGTGTGTGTGTGTGTGTGTGTGTGTGTGTGTCCTGGTAACAACAGTCAGTGTTTGTCCGTCACGCATATTTAGGTTGCAAACAAGAGTCTTTCCAGAATTTCTAGAATTCAGCATGACTCTCAGGTCACCATAAAACATGACTTTAACATTTGCAGGACTGACAGTGATATAGTTTGCTACTACTCTGCTGGCTTTTAACCTTCTTTTAAAGCAACCATGTGCCCTTAAGTGCTGTCAGGCCAGGCAACTAAGAGCACTTTCACACCTAATTCTGAAGATTTGTGTGGTTCAGTGCTGAAGATGCTACTTGATTCACTTTTCATTTGGTTGGGTTAGTGTTCACACTGTCATGACTGTCAAATACGGTACAGGTACAAATGCAATACAAATTAAGAAAACACAAAGAAATTATGAAAACATCTATCCATCATCCATCCATATCCATCATATCCGTCATATCCATCCATCCATCCACCCCCAACCGCTTAACTAGAGTCAGGTCACAGGGGTAGCAGCTCCAGCAGGGGACCCCAAACTTCCCTTTCCCGAGCTACATTAGCCAGCTCAGACTGGGGGATCCCGAGGCGCTTCCAGGCCAGTGTGGAGATATAATCTCTCCACCTAAAAATTGACGATGATCCGCCTCCAACTCTGCCTGTATGATAGAGGGCCTGTTAGTCGAACTCAGAAATTCCTCAAAGTGTTCCTTCCACCGCAATATTACCGCCTCAGTTGAGGTCAACAGCGGGGCTGCAGCCCTTCAGGCCTGTCGGTGATTTGCAACTGCCTCTGGGATATGTTTTCTTGGAGTGATTCAGTTCTTCTTCAGGATGGCTTCCCTGACCAACGGTGTCCACCACGATGTTTGAGGGTTACTGCCCCTTGAGGCACCTAAGACCTTGAGACCACAGCTTTCCGCCTTACCAGGTCTGTCTAGAGTCATCCCGCACCCCTTGACCCAACTCACCACCAGATTGTGATCAGTTGACAGCTCCGCCCCTGAACATGCGGCCTCAGATCAGATGATACAATTATTAAATTGATCATTGACCTTTGGCTTAGGGTACTCTGGTACCACATACACTTATGAGCATCCTTATGTTCAAACATGGTATTTGTGACAGTCCATGACTAGCACAGAAGTCTAATAACAAACGCCCACTCGGGATTTGATCAGGGAGGCCGTTCCTCCCAATCACACCTCTCCAGGTATCTCCATCATTGCCCACCTGCTCGTTGAAGTCTCCCAGCAGAACAATGGAGTTCCCTACTTGATCCCCACACAGGACTCCATTCATGGTCTCCAAGAAGGCCGAATACTCTGAACTGCTGTTCTGTGTATATGCACAGACAACAGTCAGAGTTTTACCCCCCACAACCCATAGGCGTAAGAAGGCAACCTTCTCGTCCACCGGGGTAAATTCCAACGTAACAGCGCTCAACCGGGGGCTTGTGAGTATCCCCACACCCGCCCGGCGTCTCACACCCTGGGCAACTCTAGAGCAGAATAGAGTCCATCCCTCTCAAGGAGTACGATTCCATAACCGAGACTGTGCGTAGAGGTAAGCCCCCAGATCTAATTGGTAGCGCTCCACCTCCCGTACAAGTTCCGGCTCCTTCCCCAACAGAGAGGAACCGAGCCCTCACCATCCATGAGTAGTCTTCTGAACCATTCTTTTCTGCCCCTCCCCTGAGACCACTTGCTTTGGGAGACCCTAGCAGGAGCACAAGGATCCAGGTTCATGGGGGCACACAAACCTCTCCACTACAATAAGGTGATGGTTCCCGGAGAGGAACCATCACCTTATGGTCATATCAAATATGAAAAATGTTTCCTGTGGAAATTGAATTTATGTTTTATTGATAAGTATGTGCTGTTTGACCTTTCTTCATTGTGCAACTAGTGTCACGGTTCGCGTCCACGCCAGCACTAGACAGCTCCGGTCTGCGGCTTCAGCACCGGACAGCGCCGCCAGCACAAGCACAGCTGGGGAAAATTAACGCTCACGTGCGGCGTATCGATC
>JAODUG010070197.1:0-13561 GCA_027564795.1 Aphredoderus sayanus
CTCTCTCTCTCTCTCTCTCTCTCTCTCTCTCTCTCTCTCTCTCTCTCTCTCTCTCTCTCTCTCTCTCTCTCATCCATAATAGCAGCTGGAGCAGGATGTGTAGATGTGAGCCCATAACCACTGTAGAAGGAGGAGTAGAGAGGAGTGCCAGCCACTCGGCACTCCCGTTGGAGGAACATGCACATTCAAACAGCATTTTTGAAATACCTGTTTCAACTACAAAAGTATTGCTCTTGGAAGGAATTTGATCCCAGACGCACCTCCCAGTGTAATGTTGGCAATTTTGGACCCTCCGAAGCCTCTCCCCTCTCGCACCGCCAGGGCCAGTCCTGTACGCTCCAGCAGCGAAGCAGATCCAACCATACCCAGCCAGGCCAGAGCTCCTTGGGTTCGAAACTCTATCACACTTTGCACCACAAGTCCTCTGAAATAACAACAAAAAACAACAACAACATCATCATTATCTTTGTGGACAATAAGTCAAGAAAGTACAGTAACTTTTCTCTCTACAGCATTCATGCAGACATAGTATATAATGCATTCCCTAATCTCACCTACTCCAAACCCCAAGGAGTCTGCTAAACCCTGGTGCTTTCAGCAAGTAGGGCTCCACCTACGGGATAAAAAGGAGAATCACCATGTTGTGTGTGCGTGCGTGCGTGCGTGCATGCATGCACGTGTGTGCATAAGTCAATGTAATAAATATACATGAATATCCTCCATGTTATACAATGAACGTTTTGGAAATAGGTGGGTGTGTACAGTATTTGTGTGTGCTTAGTGTATGCATTTTCCCACCCATGCAGCTGCATCTTTCTCTAAGCCAGCAGTGGAAGGAAAACTGGACTCTTCTAGAATGATCTGCAGAAGCAACTCAATGGACTCCACTGAAAGAATAAGTAACAAACTATTCACCAGTGCAGTCTGGACATCATAATAAGACCTATTCCTTGATGCTTCCTCATTGTTAAAGTTTTGTAAACAAGCATGCATAAAAATGCACATGGCTGGGGAAGGGGTGGACATTTCAAAACAAAACCAAAATAATTTAAAAACTTCTGTCAACACTTTCAAAAACGACATACTTGTGCACACACACACACACACACACACACACACACACACACCTCGTATGGCTGCGAGCTGGTCTGGTACGATGAAATACTTTGGAGCCTGGGTAGTTGTTGAGCTCCAGTCAAGCGAAGAGGGAGAAGCATAGGGGCTGTCTCCGTCGTGATACGGGTGAACTGTGGACAGCGGCTGTTCTTGAGGTGTGGTGGTGGAGGGTGGATTTGGGCCACTAGTAGACAACAGCCACGGCATAACTGTTGTACTGATTAATGTCTCTCTGCCCCTTTCAGACTCTGTGTCTGTGTTCCAGGACAGGGCTTTCTGGCTGGTAGTTCTATATCTATGGACGGCTGTGTGTGCAGAAGCAGCAGGGGCAGAGGAGGGCAAAACTGCTGGTTCGGATGTGCGAGGTGCACCTGGAGATGAGGCTACGGGCGAGGGCCCGTGTGTAGGCGTGCCCTTAATCTCCGCCGTGGCTGCATGAGTGTCGTAGGAAGCCAGAGGCTGATCGGAAACGTACGCGCCCTTAGGTGTGTGAGGTGTGTCTGCCCGGTGTGTGTACTGGTGTTCGTACATGGCAGAGGAGGGCAAAGCCGTCGGGGGCCTGGTAGCCTCGTCGGAGGCGACGGGCGTTGCTGTGTGCGAGACAGCATCCCCGCCCGGGGCGGTGGGCCGCGGAGGAGGCCGGCGAGAGCCGGACGAGCGCGTATCCGCGTCGGCCTCGCCCTCCGTTGCCGTGGTAACGTGGGGTGAACACGAGCGTCGGGGGACGCCGTTTGACCCCGGGGATACTTCCCCTGGTGAGGGCGATAGAGACAGAGGGAGGCCTGTTGAGCTGGCAGTCCCGCCAGTGTCTCGGGTGACTTGAGGGGTGTTTTCTGAGGGCGTGATGGGAGGACCCCCGTCCTCCGTAGGGCGAGCTGTGCCGGGGGGTGCGTGGGTATCACTGACACCCATGAAGCCCTGTACAGTTTGCGTCTCTGCTTGTGCCACTTGGCTGGAAGCGTGCGTGTAAGTGCGGGTGTTTGCGGAGAGCGCGTATAGTGGTGTGGAGTGAGGGAGGCCATCTGTGTGACGGCCTAGCGGAGAGCTATCTGGGCTCTGCGTGGGAGCTAGACTGGGGTAGTGGGTCAGAAGCGGTGAGCGATTAGTCCTGCCTGGCCTCGGCGAGAGTGCCGGCTCCTCAGATCCAACGTCCGTGCTGTCTGAGCCTTGCCCCTGGGGTTGGCTGGATGCATGCGAAGGGTCGGAGGTCACCGGTCGGGAGATATCGGGGTGGGGTTTGTCTGTGCTCCGCTGGCCTCTCCAAGCAGGGGTCTGGCTCGCTCCAGGCAACCCGTCCAAGAGCCTGCCACGCGGGGTTAGGTTGGTACCGGGCACCCTGGGTGTCACTGGGGAGGTCCGGGGTGGTATCACAGTTGGGGAGGAGGGGTGTCCGGGTGCAGCACTCCGGGTGGGCGCAGCAGGGTAAACATAGGACGTGCGTGTCGTGTGCGTGGCTCCTGCCGTGTACATATCGGCGCCCGCTAACGTGCCCGCGCCGGAACCGCCGGTGTTCGGGACAGCGGCTTCCCAGTGCCCGCGCGTCTCCGTGCCGACCGGAGCGCCTGCGGTCGCCGCGCGTTGCGTTGTAAGATACGTGCGCGCGCCCTCGCTGTTGCCCTGAGTTGCACCAGCACCCCCAGACACATCCGCCCCATTGTCTGTTGCTTCCTGAGGAAGGCGGGGAGTTTCCCTATCAACTGGCCCAGCCGCCGTGAGCCCTGGTGGGGCAGAGGAAGACTGGAGCAGCCTGTGGCCCTGGAGGGAGGGTCCAGATGAAGATGGAGGTCCGGTGCTAACCCCCAGCGTACGGGGGAGGTGACTTATTGCCCTCTCCGTCCCCATGACTTCCTCCTGCCCACGCCGAGGGGGGATGGTAGCCCCACTTTCATAGCTGGACCCTGTCTGACCCCATAGTGTGGCAGTGGAGGTGTCCTGACTAGAGTCAAGGCTGGTCTGGGACTCCCAGATATATGTCATAACATCCTGAACTGGAAAACCAGGAATAAAAAACACAAACATGCAAGACACAGGGTGAGGAAAAATGGAAACACCAACAGCAGACTATCTCCACACACCACCTATCTCTGTCTGACAACACAATGGATATGATAAGAGTTTTCCTACCGACAGCTTTACGACCCTCAGTGAGCTTAAAACAATAGTCTGCTCTCAGCTCCACCCAGTGTAAACAAACTGCACTGTTACGCCAGGGAGCACCACCATTTACTATGCTGTAAACAAAATTCAATCTCTCCTGTATTCAGCAACACATTTGCACCAAACATGCTCTGTGATCCATCAGCTCCAAATATCATTAGACAACACCAATTAGATCCTTGTGATAAGGGTCAAATGTAGGCAATTCCATTATCGAGTAAAGAATTTAAATGGTTAAAACTTGAAAGCACAAACGGCTCTGACAAAAGTGGTCATTGGTGCATATTGCAATCCTGTCCTGATAACAGCATAATAACCACAGAGTCTGTCAAGTCAAGACTGTAATTTCATTGAGGATGATATAATAGTTGTTTATGGGTCTGAGGCTGTATAGAATATAGAATGAAGTACTGTAGCTTACTAGTTTCTGGGAAATTGAAAAGGATTTGACCAGTTGGTTACAGAAAACAAAATTGGCACAGCATATGGACAGCATATGGAAATAACTCAACCTCATAGGCTAAATTATAAAATAAAATGTCATAGTTTATTAGACACCATTCAGCTTTCACAATAAACAACCAGTGACAATTTGCTTACCTGTAACGAAAATGAAGAGCCACACATATGCTTGGACCTGCATTTCCAAGCATGAGACATTTCAGTTTCAAACTATTAGTAATTTAAGTTCCATATAGATAAGACGGACTAGGCTACGTCTTCGTTTGTAAAAGTGAGAATTGCCCAAGCGCACACGCTAAACGATCTTTCCAGGACCATCCCGACTTGAGAGAGGCGTCAGAAACTTTCCCTATCCATCATTTCCTACTGTAGGCTACTAACGGAATGCTGGTGTCAGGGCACTGCGCTATAATAAACCTAAACTAGACGCACGTGTGTGTCATGTAAAAGCAAATACGCTACTATATAGAGAGAGAAAACTCTAGGCGATTCCGTTCACAGCCCCAAGCTATAGGCTTCAACGATGAGTAAGCTAATGGTCACTCCGGGGATCATTTTTAACGCACCTCATAAACAGTGAGCAGGAAACGTTGGAGCATGAAAGCCCAGTTCATTAGTGGTTTTACATCATCCAAATCACACACAACTATTTTTTTTAATGGGCTTTTCGTCTGCCAGGGTCACATTTAGATTTCTGGTAGGTCTACACAGACCTTTTCTCCATATACTGTAGCATTTTGATATGTATTTAATTAAGCCTGAATATATTAGTTACGAAGATAGCCTGACACATTATGCCTAGTAGGCATTGCAATGTAATTATATAGCTTATAAAGGTAGGAAATGTATCCATAAAACAATTAACCAACACTATACAGCAACAGAATGCTGTTGATGTAGAATTGTATTAATAAAGATAATTATGTAAATGTTGTCCCTTTACCTAGACTACAAAGTTAAGCTGGTAATTGTTGTAATTTCTACTTGGCATAATAAGCAGAATTTCAGTGCTGTCTCACTCACGATGAATATATACAGGTCAGTCTCCTTTCAGGTGGGAGTCACCTATCAGAACTTGAAGGACCCTTTTGCTTGTGTGTGTGTGTGTGTGCGTGTGCGTGTGCGTGTGTGTGTGTGTGTGTGTGTGTGTGTGTGTGTGTGTGTGTGTTCTGTGCTTCAGGGACAGTAGGCTTAGTACAGTATACACAAACAAGTCTTTTGCAAAAGTATCTCTATCCTTGACCTCGATGATCAGCGGCAGGTGTGTGTCTAACCTAAACAAGTACATGCACATTGTCAATAATGTAAATAGTAATGTAATACAAATGTTATTTCTAGATAACATTAGTTTTATTGATCGTCAGTTAATATTTAAGAAATCTGTTGTGCACCTTGCCAAAACTAGTGAGAGTTCTAAGTAGGAGAGTTTGAGCTGATAACGTCAGTAAATTTCATGTCAGCCATTTGCAATGAATGTAGCATATTGTAATTGGTTGTCACAAAGCTCACAACTTCTCCATTAGGGGGGGCGCTGTTTCAAAATTGCGCCGCAAATAAAGGCTTTATCTTTAGTCCCTGCTTTGTTCCAGTCCAGAGTGTTAAATCTACACCAGTCAGAGGTGAGATATTTATTGTTTTCAGACACTAAAACCAATTATTTCACATCATTTTCTTTTTGATATAAGTCTTTATAAAATAGAGGTATCTTATATGTTAAACTTTTGAAAGTTAAAGGGAAAAGTTAGCAAAACGTTGATAGTTTAAATGTGTTTCCATTACAATAAAACAAGCTACTGTAGCTGGCAACAAATGTATCTGAAAATTCAGGTAGGTTGTCACAATTATGATAAAAATGCAACAAAAACTAGATTTATACCTATGGTTCTTCATAAATACTACTGATATTTGACTCAGGAGCAAACAGGCCCATATTTGTTGCAATGTATACATTTTTCTAATATTTCTGAAGTTATTGTGTGAATTGTTGCACAATTAATATTATGATGAGTTATAAGTACATTTACACAACATAGATGACCTATCCCAGCTATGACTTAGCTCACGTCTCTTTTGCTTTACAAATTATGTATTTTGTCTACTTCATATGTTCAAAAGTTATTCATATTTTTGAAAAATGTATTTACTACCAAAAAAAAAGAACATTCAAAAACATAGGGTCAACCAACCCCACACATTGTGACAACCAACCCTGCAATGGGATTGGTTGTCACAACGTGTCAGAGCACATTAAATCGCTAATAAAATTTGTTATTAAAGGATTGATAATAAAGACTATAAAAAATGTTTCACAATACCTAAAGCTTGCATTTAATGGTGAATTTATTGGCATCTAGGCAACTGGGGAGTGTCTTCAATTTATTGTTGTAGTAGCAAGCGGAGTCATTGTTGGTGAATGATGTCCCTGGCTGCCAGACAGTGCCTCCTACCACCACTGTGTACTGTAAGTTCTGGAAGAAGACCAGGCTTTAATCATAATCATCGGAAACATTCTTTGTCAAGAACCTTTTTCCACTTTTCAGCATTAGAAAGATTAGATTAGATTAGATAGATTGAACTTTCAAACAATTCTCTACCTGGAGGAAAAATAATTTGTATGAGCCTATATCCCACCTAAACAAACCATTATGAGGAAATGCTCTCACACAGTGGATCTCACATCAGAAAATGTAAGGTAGGGGCAGGATAGTCTAGTGGCCTGGGTATTGGACAAGGTATTCGCATATGGGAGAAAAATGTATTGGCAATATATTTTGCGGCTGGGGTAATTGTACATCTCTTGCACACCTGATTGCTGGCTGGATCACACTTCTCTTTCTTGAATCTACCATTCAATCGCTTGAATGCTTTCACACATCTACAACAGCTTTTTCAATGGTGCTTTGCAATGGCAGACCAACAGGGTCCAGAGGGTAGGAGCAGAGGAGGGGTGGGTTCTTCAAAATCTTACTTTACATTTTTTTTGTTGCTAGCTCTTGTTGAGCTACAGTACTCTCAAAGCCTACAGTACCTACAGTAGGTTTAATATTTTATCATTGCTGCAAATATGTGTACCCTGGTGTTCCATGTTTTCACCATTCCACTGGCTTATGTTGCTTTCACCTAGCACAGTGGCCTTAAAAATTGATTCAGGGATTCTAGGTAAATATTGTTGATATTTAAACACTATCAAAACAAAAACACATCTCCCACCAATGCCATAGGCCCTATGGCATTGGTGGGAGATGTGTTTTTTTTAGGGTGCTTGAGAAAACTAGACAAACAAGCAAATAGGCAAACTGTTGCACACAAAATTGCAAAAGGCTAGGATAGTGTTGTGTGGTCTAAACCACTTTGTGTTTTCATTTACAGAGCCAGAGCTGTGCAGAAAAACCAGATTAGTCTTTCAGCACGCACACAAAAAGGGCAGATAGCGGACCATAGATAATTGAATTGGACAAAAAGTGTATTATCTTAGAATCAGACTACACTTTTAATAATTAAGTTTGATTAAATGCAGAATTGGGTAAACATTTTTGTTAATATATTTACACTATATATTTTTTTTTTGTTTAAATAAAGGAGGACTAAGAAACAAGTGTTACAAAACATTTTTAATGATGGAAGAACAGCTGTTACATAAGTCATCAGTTTCATCCAGAATTAACCACATTTTGTGTAACAGTTCCCTTGGACATATGGGCTTCAAAAAGGTTGTGGAATGATGCATAATTATTATTTGAGTCCCAAAGGGTTGCGGGAACAAAACACACCTGCACACTTGATTATGTCTCTGTCTCATGCTCCACCATGCACAGACAGCAGTTGAGGAGTTCAAGTCCACTCCCCAGAAGTGCAGGAGACAATACATTTGCAAACAGTTGCTTACTGGGGGAAAGGCTGAAGGATCTATATGAACTATACTATAAATGAACACAATGCGCAGACAAGCAGAAAGACAAACGCTTGCTTGGACACAATTTTGATGTGATCCCATGTTACCGTTAAAGGACTCACTTCTATAGGGCCACAGGCACTAACTTCTATTGTCATGGTCTATAAAAAAAAAAGAAGAAAAAAAGAAAAAAAATCTAAGCATTTGAGAAATATGTTAAAATATCAACAAATTTGTTTGAACACACTTGGTAATTAATACCAATTAAATGTTCTTTGCAGTGGGAAGAGTGCAACTTAATGTGATGTCATTAAGATTACAAACTATATTTATTGATTGTGTGGAGAAATATTACATAGAGCTTGGCTGAAAACTGGGCGGGCTGAACAATGTTCTGGGTCTCCTCCTCATCCAGTACGAAGAATGATGTGCACCCCAGAATCTGTAAACACAGGCCCACTCATATCTCCAACTTTAAGAGCAAATGAAGCATCTTCAAAAGGCTTCTGCATCTGACCTGCAACACACACACACAAACAAGCTTGTTAATAATTCTCCACAGCATGAAAGACATTCAAACCAACTTACTACCATAAAATTCGATATAGAAATTATTATCTACATAAATGGAAATTATCCCATCTATCTGAAACATACTTTTCCAGACCCAAATGTGCAGACTTTGCAGTATATTTTACATATCAATTAAACACCAAATGATGTATATCATATACACCATTTTCTTTTATTGTAAACAAATGTGGTCACAGATGACCAGGTGTTATAGTAGGGGTGTAATGGTTCTCCAAATCCATGGTTCAGTTCAGACCCCGATTTTTTTTATCCAGTTTGTTTCATAACTAGGTTTCTTGGGATATTTTTACTGGCCTTTATTACAGTGGCTCTATGTCTCTGTGCCGCTAGATTTCATGCTAAGTAACCAGAAAATGCCCCGTGTGCCACACATATACATGCAAACACCAGCTATGTATACAAAGAACAGTGTAGGTCAATTACATACACACATGGGAGTAGATTTTGTTTGATCATTTTGGAGATATATACATATAAGGGGGGTCTGGGGGTCAAACACATAAGCGTCAAACATTGATTTCCTGCATTCTGGTGAATGTTGCATCAATCAATGTTGCATCGATTTATGCAGTTGTCCTCTTTTGTTTGTAGAAGAAACCTCTTTAAATGTCCATCTGGCACCTATCAATGTCAATGATGCATTTATTAATTGTAATTAATATACCAACTCCAGGATTTCATAGCTCACATGCTATCACAATGATAAACATTGTGGCTGTGCTGGCTGCCTGCTCTAAACACCATGAAAAATACACTGGTCAATTTATTTTTTAGAAATTTGGAATTGTTTATTTTAGACAACAGAATAGGGGTATAGGGAAATAGGGGTATAGTCTGGAAACCCAAATATTTTCCCATACTCTTCTGTCTATGTTTCAAACTTATTCAGACTTGAAAATGACTCAAATCAAATTCCATACTGTGTAGGAACCCTCATGTTTCAAATGCGACATGCAACATGTAAAATGCAGTCCTTCAGCTTCTGGAACACTTAAAAGCATAGTATGGTGAGGCTCTTTTTATTTCCCCTGTAGTGGTAGCTTGACAAACACACTTTCAATCCAATTTTTAACTACTCCATTAAGAGCCCATGACAGATGCACTGAAAAACAAAGATTAAGGCAATGTTAAGGGAATCACTGAAGTACTAGTCTCTGTTTTTGAATGCGCACCTCTTCCAAAAAGGCCCAGGTCCCCGCCATTCCTAGCAGAGCTGCAGTCACTGAACTGGGAAGCCAGAGCCTCGAATTCCTCCTCACCAGACTTTATCTGTTCAATGTATTCTACAGAAAACACAGACACAATAAGAAAATATGTGAATGTTTAAAACTAGTTCATAAACGTTGTGCAGAACCTCCCATTCATTCCCTTTCAAGGCCATAGTATACTGGAATAATTGTGTGCATAATTAGCCTAAAATGCTGACGGTCTGCTGCCAATACACTGCCTAGTGTATTGGCAGCACAGACAGACCGCACAGACAGACATTTTAATATACCTACTGTAGCTTTTTCTATGCGGTTCAGCTTTTTATCCACATGCAAATAGTGTATACGGTCACCAAAGATGAAGATATTGAAAAACTCTGTTCAGTGTTAACATGTACACAGGAAAAACTGAGTATTGGCTAGTGATGTCAGCTTATGCGCCATTATCTCCTTTGTTTGACATCAGAGTGTGCGCCGTAATATATTTTTTGTAAGGATAAGGCGTTTTTCCTCACAAGCTTGAAAGCATGCAATTGCGTTTTCATGTGGATGGAGATTTTTTCTTAAACATTAGATTTTTTTTTAAACAAAGCAGGAATATCCCTGTTTAAATATCTATCTGTGTATGTGTGGACTACATATCAGTCTCTTGATCCCAGGAGCCCCTATCATTCTCCCACTCAGTCACTCACTGCCCTACTCTGTATAAACTCCAGGGCTTCGTCTTTAGTCCGAGTGATGTTTTCTTCCCGCCAGGAAGATGGACGCCGTGACTGGTTGTGCTTAACAAGGAGGTGAGAACAGCGCACCTGGGAAATGTCAGACAAGGAAATCAAATAAACACCCATCCACAAACAAAACCCGAATTAAAAGTGTAACAGAAGTAAAATAAGGCTAAGGACCTTGTCAGGCTCTCCACGACCATCTCCCACTGGACGCTCCCATTGGCTGGCATTGGTGATGTGGTTGAAATAGTACACCCTGCCTAGATAGGTATAATAAACATTGGGAGAAAGGACATTATTTGTTTATATAAAAAATATAAAAGACACAGATGATCTCCAATCTCTTATATAAAATGCTATACAACCATTTACAGTTTTTCCTCAGTTGCCTTGGTGCATTCTCTGACTCAAAACTACTCGTTTAACCTCTACATAACCACCAATCAATCAGCTATATATTTTAGGATACTAGTTCTCTAACCTTCTCTAAAATACCTACACTTAAACTGGCCAGCAGTGATGTATAGACAGTTCTAGGGGTATATCCTCATTTATATGTCTGTTTTCTTTTCTTTTGAGCAGTATTCTTACAGTTCAAACAGTACATTGATTACATACAGTAAAATCATACACGTGAATTATGTCAAATCTCTTGGACTCAATCTCCCACATACACGTAAAGTATTTTGATTAGTTTGTTGGTAAACAATAACAAAATGACTCGTCATTCTGATGGCATTGACATTTTCATTGACGTACAAAATTGTTTTAGAGAAATAGCCTAAAGATTTTGAGCAAGATGCTTTTGCAGGAAATGCATGGTGTGGTGTCGTTTGTACGAATTGTTTCCAAAAATGGCCAAAGTGGTTTGCAAAGTTCAAGAATGAGTTAAGTTATAAATGCGACTGAGCAAAACTGCAACTAGCCGGCCCCCCAAATTAAGCCGATAATAAAGACGTCACACAAGGGCCCTGCTGCACCAAACACGTACGATTGTGTGTGTGTGTGTGTAGGGCAAGGAAAGTTCATTCACCACATCCAGAACCACATCACCACATCCCTACTTAAACTATGAATCACCGACTTTGCAAGCCTACATTAGGTAGTTATCTATACACGACTGTTAGGTGTCTAAAATGTGGGGACCACGATGTTTTATTTGCTAGCTAATAAGCTACAGTACTGTACAGCGGTCCAGTGCCATTTAGCAATCCCAGCTAATTTACGTTTGTTCATTGTTACCTGAACTACGGCTCATTCGCTTCTCCCAACCGGACGGTAGCTTCTCGTCATCTGCCATTATTTTACCTGCACAATTCAATCGGCAAATATACTGTGATAGCTTGTTCTGAGCATGCAAAAACGAAATTACGCCATCTGCCGATGCGTCAATAAATACAGCTTTACGGTAAGATTTGTTTTCAGATTCAAGCCCACCTTTTTTTCGACATCGTCCTATCACAGGGGCGAAACCTTCAGTGATCAAGAATATAACAATTTCATTGGTCGATACGTGAATACACAAACATTTTACGGCAAGTAGCACACGGCCATTCTAGAAACTACCAACGTAAGGTACATTTTTTTTAACTAATATAAAAGATAGTTTTCTTAAAATATGCAATACTTATATAGTTTAATGTATATCTTACATGGTGCTTTAGATTATTTCGGTGGGCAGAAAAGCGTGTGTGTACAGTATGTACAGTACCAGACTGTAGACCATCATAGCTAACGTTAGCTAGTTAGTGGAGCTCCTTTAGAAAAGACTAAAGGAGCTCCACTCCTTTAGTCTTAGGTTAAGGTTAATATTTGATCACTGGATGGATTACATTAATAAGTCTTCCTTGATTATATGCCATGGCCCCATTAAACTGTACATGTAAATGCTCGGTGAAACATACATTAGTGTGTACTTGACACTCTTTTCTTCGTACTGCAACGTGCCCACTTTAAGCCACCCGTGTATTTCAGTTATTCACTGTTTTATTTCTAATTCACTAACTTAAGCATTAATTCTCATGCGCAGCCAACAACGTTAAACATGATTGAGGTGGTTTGCAACGATCGCCTGGGGAAAAAAGTCCGTGTCAAGTGCAAGTATCCTTGTGCTTTCTCTTTGTTCTCGCTTTTTGTGAATGTAATTTTGCCCCCCTGCATAAAGCTCTATGGCAAGTATGCTGCATATTCCTTAACCGTCCGTTATTCAGCTCAGAGGATACCATAGGAGATCTGAAGAAACTTATTGCTGCACAGACAGGAACCCGGTGGGACAAGATTGTTTTGAAAAAATGGTACACTTGTTTTTTTGGAATTATTTAATAGGCTACAGTACACCCCATTTACAATGGTTTTGTGCAGATGAAAGCTTTAATTATTTGCACTTCTGTAGACATTTTATATGGCCAGTTACTCAAAATGTAAAATTCTTTACTTCATCTTCACAGGTATACCATATTCAAGGACCACGTGTCACTGGGTGACTGTATCCTTTTTAAGAAATCTTCAGTTGATTATTTCTTGGTCTGTGTGTACTGTATGTATACTTGTGTGTTTAGTGGTTTGTTGTAATTTTACCATGATTACGCTAAATGTATAAAAACCGTAATCAAGAGCAGAACAAGTAACATATTACTAACATGAGAGGTGATGACCTTCTGTTCTCTTGCACAGTACTTAACAAGTTTACTGCAGATGAGATCCATGACGGAATGAACCTGGAATTGTACTACCAGTAAAGCACAGCATTATTTTTTTGTTTTTGTATTATTTTTTGCTACCACACCCCTTTTCCTTTATCCAACACCTCCACAAAGACATGAATGGATGAGAGTTTGGGGGGTTTGGGGGGCAGGGCTAAACATTTCTGACATCGAACATTGTGAAGACGTCCCTGTGACAATGGAAAAGAAAATATACACATGCATTGATCTCCTAGGCTCATAATATAATATAGCCTATATGTTGTGTAGTGTTTTTATTTTATAAATGTTTTGGAATTAAAGCAGATATTTATATATCCTCAAGTCTAAATGTTTATTTCCCCCCTATTTTTAGTCATGTAAATATACTACTGAAATATTATTAAGAATTTCTCTAATGAATATTTTAAAGTGTAGTGGTATTAGCTGCAGTAATTTTGAATATGTATGTATGTATGTATGTATGTATGTATGTATGTATGTAGGTCTACTATATAAACTCAGCAAAAAAAGAAACATCCCTTTTTCAGGACTGTGTATTTCAACAATAATGTTGTAAAAATCCAACTTAACTTTACAGATCCTTATTGTAAAGGGTTTAAACAATGTTTTCCATGCATGTTCAATAAACCATAATCAATTAATTAACATGCACCTGTGGAATGGTCGATAAGACCTTAACAGCTTACAGAGAGTAGGCATTTA
>JAODUG010070208.1:0-13560 GCA_027564795.1 Aphredoderus sayanus
TGTTGTGAGAGATCTCTTTATATATATATATATATATATATATATATATATATATATATATATAAAAATATTTGTATTTTAAATATATATGTGCATGTACATTTCCATAATACAGTAAGCTCTTGGCTGCTTGGTCTTTGACCTCATGGCCTGCTGTGGAGCTATGATACAGACAAATGTTAACGAGCTAATTAAACTGCGATGAGCTGAGAGACATGCTCAACAGCCCTCCCTCCCCCAACACACGCACACAAAGCACTTGTACACATGCACTGTGAAAGAGGATACTGAGCAACGTATTAGACTATGAAGGGAAAGGGGAAACTCACAGGCACGCAAGAGGAATACCAGGTGCTCATCATAAATAGGACATGTTGCGCAACAATCTGGTTATATACTTAGCCTTACCTAGCCTATTGTGTAAACATGGGCCGTGTTGCACAGGTGTGAAACTAGTCCTTTACGTCATTTGTACATATGCTTTTATAGATGTTGAAAGAGGTGGTTATTGATATGTTAATTTGTACACTGTAGCTCTACAATGAAGTCCAGGCTCGCAGAGGAGGAAGTGATGTCACTGCTGACGGCGGTAAAAGCGGCAGAGGGACAGAGTTTGACCCGAGCCACCACGGAAATGGCTTCTTTAATGTTCCTGAGCATCTCGGCGACAGCAGCAAGGACCACCATGTGGCTGTTAGCTTGCCAAAATACTATGGTAACGGCTATACCTACGTCGCCAAAAGCTACAGCTGCCCTGCAAGTCATCGGAATGGCTACGGTGGTTACCAGACCAACGGAGTGTCAGAGATCGGAGATTTATTGGAGGATTATTTGGGCCAGGGACATGAAATGAAGAAGAAGAACAATGGCTCTCGCCATGTGGTGGGAAACACTTCATAGCATTCTCTTGGCATTTGCAGATTCAAGGAAACTAGATAGGTGTATGTGAGCTAACCGATAGCCGTTTACCAGCGTATTGATTACACCTAGCTGGTTCCTGCAAGTCTGGACGGCTTTCACCTTATGGCTAAGATACTTTCACCTGCTGTCTTTCTCACATGGTGTTTTTTTCTCATAACTCATAAATCAGAATGTATGGTACTGCATTAAATAACATTGTGACATTATTTGGGAAAGATTAGAGCAGTATAGATCCTGCTGTGCTCCATTTCTAAGAAACCATTAAATGAAATCCTAGATTCATTCTGACATTCTCTATGCGATTTCTCTTCTGTCCCCTAGCACTTCAATGAGAATATAAAGGTCAGGAAGGAAAATGGGGTCAACAAACAGTCTGAAAATGACAGGTATGTGACCTTTAAAATTTGCCCATGTAGTGGCTTGGATAGGCTGTTGCATATACTACCATATGAAAGGATGTGAATATATTAAATACATGTGAATCTGGGTGTTTATTTTGGGTTTGTTTGTTTCAGGAGTGGTCTAGAGCAGTGTTCGGGCAGCTTTGAGGAAGATGAAAACAGAAAGAACCGAGTGCCACATTTGAAAGGTGCCCTGTACAGAGAAAGCTCTCCCAACAAAGAAAACACTGGCGCCAAGCCCCCTTATAAACAAAGAGATGGCCCTTCTACACCCCCTCGCTCAATGTCCCACGGCCCAAACGTCTCCCATGAATCCCCTGCGCTGGACAGGAAGTCCTTTACCCCAGTCGTGCTGGCGGACAGGAAGGGCATCAGCCCGTCTGTCCTCCGCAAGTTTGGCGCCATGCTTCAGGAAAACGAGGGTAAAATGCTGACTGACACCGGGGTGGTGAGCCCCCAGGGGCGCGGGACTCCAGAGCCCCGGTGTCCCACGCCCAGCTGTCAGCGCAGGGCACTCGGGTTGGCTAGCTCGGCCGCCGGCAGGGCGCCAGTGCGCGTGCCTACCCAGAAATGCCAGGCGGAGACCGACGTGCTGACAGCAGAGACGGAGGCCGGCCAAGAATGGCATCACCAGGCGGACCAGCGAGGCTACGGCTACTCCAAAGGGCCGCCGCAGCCCAGTCCCCAGCAGGCCCACAGGAAGGTGGAGGGCAGCCCCAGGCCCAGACCCAGGGCCAGCAGTGTGGCTGAAAAGGGGCCGGGCCAGGTGGAGCGGTCCAGGAAGCCTGCACCTCAAGACTACAGGGCTCTGGGTGGATCCTCCGGAGCTCAGAGGACCCAGAGGGCTGGGTTGCCAGGTCAGGCAGAGTTGCCAAACGGAGACGATGGACTTATTGAGCTGCTTGACATGCTGGACATTCAGCATGAATACAGCTCCAGCCCCAAAGCTGGACACAAGCAGGAGGCACAACAGGTGAATTATACACACCTTTACACAAACAAATGAAAGCAAATTGATAGTAACAGCATAATAAGCACACACACAGACGTGTCACTAACTGTCAACATCTCAACATCTTCAGGTAAACCAGTCTGAGTCATCCCCGGCATCGCCTAGGAACACTTTTTCCCGTCCCGCCCGGCCAGCCAACCAGCGACCTCCTTCTAGATGGGCATGCCGCGCCCCTGCAAACAGCATCAGTGGCCCCTCTGGCCCAATGTACCGCCCCCCTAGTCCCTTGGCCTGCACGCCTATGGCACGCACCCCCAGGAAGTCATCCATTTCCTATTCACTTCACACTGAAACTGTCATCATGTGATGCCACTTTCCCCATAGCCTGCTCCCTATACTGTACTTCTGTTGTGGCATCCCCTGGAAAACCCTTTCTGTGTACCCAGGTCAGCACGGACCCCTGTAAATAGTGAAAGACTATAAAAAATAAGTGCTTTAAATATTTTCTGGAAAATAATTTCACTTATTCTAAGTATTCTGTGTTCAAGAGAAACATCATCTAAAACATTCTCTGTGGCTTTTTCTGTCACCTGTGCCAAAATCTGCAACTAAACAGCTCTGGTTTTCCCCCTTTATTTCATTTACTGCTTTTGTTGTATTTCTTGTTTTTTATTTTGTAATAAAGTTTAAGTGGACTTGTATAATGAGATTTGGCATGCTGCCCTAAAATGAGGGTGCATGTTTCTGCATTTAACCTATTCCTTAAGGTGGCCATTTTGACGCAAACTCAACATGGAACCCCACCAGTAGGAACAGTCAAAGTGGCATCTGTGCCTGAAGTGTGTCTTCTGTATCATATTGTCAAAGTTAATGTATTTATTATGTTGGACAGTGAGATATTACTACAACAGGCCTTTAATGTATATACTTTTTCTTGATAATAAACATGACAGTGCTTTGCGATGAAGAGTCTCCTTTCTGTCATTGAAATTCATTGTTTGACAAATGTCAGGTCATAGTTCGGGGTGACTGACGATATAGTACATGTCACACCTAAGGACATCTGATAACACCAGCTCCCTGCATTCCAAACCAACAGATGCATAGTATTTCACATCTCCGCTTGAGAAATGTCAACACTTGAGCACATAACTCTTACTGTTAGCTATTAACCTACCAATAACACGAATGTGTTTAGGCATATAAATAGCATCAGTAAAATAGGAAATGAAGTATACTCTGCCAGGCTGAATTAGATCCACATTTAAATATTACCTCCTCCACAAGACAATTCCCACACCAGTTCACATTGTGAAATATAATGTGTTGAGGATGGGCAGAGAACACTACTGTGTATCTCGCCCTATTAACCTGTGTTAACAACCCCAGGCACCTTGTCTGCTGCTCTTCAGCAGTTGGGAAACCCATTCAGATACACACACTTGAGTGTACAAGAACAGGCTAGATCACACAGTAAATGTTGTGTAAACATTCACTAGCCATTTCTTCACACACATTGCTTTGAAGATATAGTCTTTTCAAATGATTTACACCCAGCAAAATATCCTTATTCACACAGTAGTACTCCTGCCGAGGAGGTCCTCTAGCTGTGAAATGACACGTACAGGTCCGTGTGGGCGTGTGGAAGTCCCTTGGCCCCTCTGTGCTTCAGCGCTGACACCTAACCTCTCAGTGCTATGTGGAACCTCAGACACGAATAGCAAGCGTGACGTTGTTTTGGTGCCAGAAATCTTAGCCTGCTGTACACGGCGTCCTTAAATAAAGACTATTTGTGTGTGCATCCTCCCTTGCGATTACATTTCTCTCTCTCTCCCTCTGCAATGCACTTAACACCATCTCTAACTTTACAATCAAAATAGTGACAAAAGAAACAATACTGAAATGTCCCCATTCCCCATTCTAATCATCTTGTTTGTCAACTTTCTAAAGACACCAGGACTGACAGGACTGAGTATTCACTAGTGCTCATTAAATCCTCTCCTACTATCTTAACAATTAACATAGTTGCACTGTATTTCTGCTTTCAGCAATAGCGTTTTCTGCTAATACTGACGCTGTGAGGCTATGCCCCTCTTCTCTCCCTCTCTCGCTTCTGTCCTCTCACCCAGGGTGCAAGTGTGTGTGTAAGAGTGAGCCTATCTTGCAGGCTAGCACCTCATTGGGCTGCACAGGGGTATTTTAACAAGATGTCCTGTTGGCTATCAGTCTGCGCCCTGATCAGCTCTCTCTGCTGGCCCTGAGAAGGCTGCAACCTGCTGAGTCAATAACTGCATAAAATTATCCCCCATGATTCTGGTTGTGTGTGTTTATGTTGAGGGTATGAACAGTGTGTATGTACGTCATATTAACATGTTCTCACAAGATACCACCATCAAATAAATCTTGTGTCATAACACATTGAAATAAAATGGAACCAATGGAGGCTGGTAAAACACAAACAACGTATTACATACGGTACATTAAATTTAGCAACCAAGGAGAATATTTCCTCCTGAACTTCCGAAATATGACTTAAACTGCACACACACACACACACACACACGCACGCACACACGCACACACACATATGAAATGACTGCATGAAGATGTACAGTCAGCTACATATAGCACCATGCAGCATGTTATGAAAGGTTTACTGAAGTGTCATCCATAACAATGTCTTTGATCACTGTATGATTGCTGAGCTGACCTTTCTGTGAGTTATAGTTTGAAGGTGGCCCACATGTGTGTGCGTGTGTGTGCTAGAACATTTACTCCATGATGTCACGAAGGGAGGAAACCAGTGAGTTTGGTTGCCTATTGAAATGAGGGCAAAGTGCACTGACACAGCATATTATCTATCTATCTATCTATTATCTATCTATCTATCTATCTATCTATCTATCTATCTATCTATCTATCTATCAATTGATCATAATAATTACAGTCACTAAACAGCAAGACGTATTTGCCATTTTGTGACATAGCATTAGCATTCGATACACATTCCTCATTGGAGACACATTGTCTGGATCAGTTGCTAGGCAGAAAACCTCTGAATGCCACCCTGTTGCGTGCCAGACAGAGGCAAAGAGCGAGCGAGAACATCCAACACACAAGTGCACAAGTGCCTGCCATAGGCCTGGCACGAAACACATACACACGAGGTCCCCCTACATTAAAACGTGTTCTCACGGACCACTGCCTTTAACTGAACGAGCCCCCGGCGACACCTGTCCTGTGCCCTCCACCCCCTGTGCCTGTGTTGTCAAGACCCCCGCCCCCACACTAACAGGCCCAGCATGTGTCAGTCACGCTCGCAACAGGTTTAAAATAGACATTTAACTGCCACTTCCTTGTGTGTGAGTGTTCACACACATGGGAACCAGGGGACTGACAGGACCACCCTGCCCCAGAGCTTCAAACTATTGGGAACAAGGAGTGCTGAATCTGAGCTCTCCAGCTCCCCTGGGTTACATAGTCCTCCACTTGGCATTGTCTGGAATGTATTTCTTCCTTGTAAACGTTTTAACTGGCCACAGACGTTTACATGTTTGAAACGGCACACATTTTAAGACGCTTTTGACCTCTGCTGTGTTTGCATTGCTGTGCTTTTTACTGTTAGGGAATGTTAAACTTTAGCATCCACCTGCACAGGATACATGAGTGAAAGGTGTTCCATATGGAGAATAACACAAACACCTGTTTCACAGGCTACTTACAGTCATTTGGTGTTAGAAGCTGATTGAATCCACAGGCGTAGAAGGCTAGACACATGATTATGATTAGTAGGGGGAATACATAGCAAACAATAATCCATGAGAAAGTGCATTTGGACCATATTGACATCTGCTTTCAAACTCAAAGCATGTGGGTCTTACTGACTGCCAAGCTTCCTGCTCTAAACATGAGAAACAGATATATAAGAAAGCAGGGGTTTTCCCCCTGTAGGTGAAGTGTTGAGCATGTAGGCTATGCATGGAGAGGTCATGACTCAACATGTGTATTTTTGAAACCCACCCCTCAACACTTTTTCAGTCTGTTTATGTATTTGACACAAACTCCCATCAGCTGTCTTAGGACCGGTGTCACGATCAGTCTCATTCTGTCTTTGCCCACCTGTCCCAGCTGTCAGTACGCCTATATCCTCCTGATCGAAAAGACAGCCTCCAATGCCGGATTATAAGAATGGATCAGGACTGTACAAGAGATGGGACCATCAGACAGTTGGAAGGAACCCTAACCAGCCCTTCTTCAGCCATTCTTCATTAAACTCTTCTCTTAGTGAGACACAAAACATGGGATTAGCTGGTGTGGCTCAATTGAGGTGTCACATGTGGCATCTCATTATTTGACAAATAAGTCAAATATTGTTGAGTTTCCTTTTTTCCCTTGTTGATTAGAATGTGACCTTTCTTCTAATTCTGTTACCTGGACCATGCAATGCAAAATCCATCCATCTATGCCTTATCTGACCCAGTATACATTAAATAATGACAATGTTGAGGCTATCATTTTGGAAAGGCTTTTACATTGTCATTGGTTTGATATGGCACTTATGCGTTATAAATGGTTCAGTAGCAGTGGTCTTTAGGATGGGCCTGTCATATGATAGGCATTGATGGTGTTAGGCTGATGATAGTTGCAGTAGCGGGTGAGGTCATAGCTGGCTCCTGCAGAAGTGAGACACCCCGTCTGTGAATCTAGGCCTTATTGCTGGAAATACATGGCATGTGACAATGTAAAGATGCCGCGTACATAGAATCAAGGATGCACGCATGGCCTACATTTTAGCGCATAGAACTTGTAAGCAGGAATGCATTGATGCAGCAAACAAAAACAATTAACACTGACAATTGAAAGTGACAATTGATTCACTTCCTAAAAAACTGTGAGTCTACTGTATATGGTTATTATATTTTAAAGTAATAAATTACACATTCGTCAACTATTAAACATGCCGGCAGACCAAAATATGGTCAGTCACGTCCTGTGAACATCCAGACAGTGAAGGCATACAGTATATGCCTGGACTGGACTATTTGTGGAGGGATTGGACACAGTGTGTGTGTGTGTGTTCATGTGTGTTGAGGGGGTACCAAAGGCATTTGGAAAGGATATGATAAGATGCACAGCACAGTTAAAGTGGTCTTTGGAAACATGCATGTTACTGTGGTCTCCTGTCTGCGTGCCTCTGAACTCTGTCTAGTATTTCACACACCGCTTAGGAGCACTACCTGACCTTTATCTGTTTCATTTACTATCTATTCATTCATTCCTTAGCTTCCCTGTACATTTCTATGAGACATGTTATTTTATTTAATACTGTCGTTCAGATTATGGCTGTCTGTATTTCCCTCCCCTATACCTTACAATATTCTCAATACATGTCTCATATAATCAAAGTCTCCTTCCAAGAATGTAAATGTACATGAAACAACTGTATATAGCAAGATATTGTATGCTCCAGTGTTCATCATATTACTGTATACATATAGTGAGATCTTTTTTTGTTTTTTGCAGAAGACATTGGAGAACAGTTTATTTTAGGCCCATATCATATAGTTATAGTTATTCTCTGATATCTAGATGATTAAACCTGGAAAATAGTTTCTATTATGCCATCATGTGGAATTACAAAGTATTGCATGTTAAATGCATAATGTACCTGTTGCACAGTTAACCTAAAGGACTTGCAAAGCACATATTGTTATGAGTAAATTAATCTACTTTTAACTGCTTGGGCATCGACCCCACTTCTGACATCTCCCTAACTGTCAGTTACCTGCTGGGTGAAATGGACAACTTCCTCAGTAATAATATGACATCATCCTCTGTCTCTTCTGGATCCTGTGTATCATGTCTCCAAAATGATAACTAATCTAATCAGATTAACTCAATATTTAACAATTAAGTATTTACATTATAAAACAATAATTATACAACATGAAGATAATGTTTTTAATATTTTGACAAAATACCACATGTAGCAACAGCTATGTATTTGTTATGTTACTAAATGTGTGTGTGTGTGTGTGTGTGTGTGTGTGTGTGTGTGTGTGTGTGTGTGTGTGTGTGTGTGTTATATAACTGGAGTGTTGTACAAGCCACTGCTTTGATAGTAGTTAATCCAGGGTACTTCTTTCCAAATATATCTCTCTACATTTAGCCTGGTAGTTTCCAGTGGTTCTGCCAGTAACATACTAAACACCACTCACAACAAACGTGTTATGCTATTACTAGATTTTTGCTTTGATATTTATAGGGAACATAGTCCACTGTCTATTAAGTGGGTGCTGAATGTTAGCACTTTCTTTGCAGTTCAGAAGAATCCGCAATGCAGAAAACAGGCACGCACTTTTAGCCCTCTTTACATTTTATGCACAGAAATGCCGCATTGAAGTCGTTACACAAACCACAGAGAGAGAAAAATAGAAATGTCCATACCTCAAAATGCTTTAAGTTAAGGGAAGAGTGTTCCCTTTAGAGCTGTATATTGCACATCACAAAACTATCGTAGTTGCAAATAGTAGTATTGTACCAAATTCTGATGGCATGGAGGAAACGGCTCTGTGGAGAGGATTAGCCTACTGTACGTTACGTCAACATCTTAAGCAGCGTGTGTTCTGCAGACATTTTCAGCTACTCTTGGGTCACTGTGCACTGTCCATCTGGGCTGTGGGAGCGCGCTCCGACCACCGGGCTGAAGGGTTCGCCCCTCGGGGGCATTCTGCCCGGTGTGGGCTGCCCAAGGTCCCCTCCCGGCACCCTTCCACCAGACCTCTCTCCCCTGCTGGGTGTTTCCCCCTCACTCGATGCAAGCTCACATGATTGGCCCCTAATCAAAGCCCTGTCCTCCTCCACCTGCGGCTGGCTAATGAGGAGCTGGGAGAGGGACTCCTCCAAGGACGGAGGTGGGGGAGGAGACTGGGGACGGTCGGGGGGGGCCCCCAGGAGCGTAGGCGGTCTAACAGAGGGGGCAGCGGAGAGCACGTGACCGGCACCTGTGAGCTGTGAGCGGCTGGGCATGTCTGTGCTGACACAATCTGCTGCCGCCGCCGCCCCAGCGGGTGGGAGGGGAGCGGGTTCAGGGTCCAGCCTGAGCCCCGCTACCCCCTTCTTGGGGATCCCCACCACGTCTCTCTTCACACGGCGCCTGCGGCCGCGGGCGTTGCGGCGGTACTGCACCATGTGCTCCAGGTCGGCCACGTACACGAAGCCCGCGATCAGCATCTCGGCGCTGCCGCGGCCCTTGGCGAACGCCTCCTCCAGCTCGCGGCCCGTCCGCTCGTCGTACTGCCACCAGCCGTTGTGCCCCTCGTAGTACCAGGCGTGGTCTCCGCGGGAACCGTCCCCCGCACTCATTGCCCCGCCAGACGCCGCCGCTTTCAGCTCCACGGGGGACAGGAGAGTCGGTCGCAACAGGAAGCCCTCTGGGACTTCCTGTCGGCAGAGGGCGCAGCGCTTGCTGTGCCAGGAGGCTCCTTTCACGCACAGGAAGCAGAAGACATGGTGGCAGGGCAGGCGTACGGGATGCACGCAGATCTGAAGGCAGATGGCACACTCCACAGGAGAGGTGGAGGGGTTAGGGTCTCCTGCATTCTCGGTCTGGGTACATGAAGTCAGTGTCTGGTCTATTTCTCCACACCCTGCCATCCTAAGGACAGAAGATGAAGCACAGTTAGTGAACAGTTGGCAGTGAACAGTTGGAAGCACAGGCCAACCTACAGGCACTATGAAATAACTGAAACAGACTCTTGATTCAAGTGCTCATGAGCTAGTCAGGTGATGTCTGTTGGTCTGTTGTATCCGCGGTTACGACTATTTCTGGATGCCATCTGCTAGATAAAATAATTTAGGCTACCATTAAGTGAGATACCGGTTCAAATATATGACGTGATATACTAACTGGTAACTTTCTCCATGTGTTACGTAACTACAAAACGCAGAAAACCCGTGAGTGAGTGCCCACCACCACCATGCTAGTGTTAACTATAATTGACGTATCAAGCAGTAGTGTTGACAAAATGTCAGGCGAAATTGTAGAGATCACAAAATCCTTTAGAATCGGCAGTCCATTTATATTTAATAAGCAGATTAACATGATGCTAGTATGATAACTTACTTTAGCTAACATGCTAACTAATATAGCAACTAGCCCAAATAAGTCATGCTTTGGACCGTGAGTCCCAAATGGGCTTAGTTCACTAGATTTACGTTTTCAATCCACTCACCCGAACGCCGGGGTATCGTTACCAACCCGATTGATACTTCGGCAATATCTTATCTATACACCTGTACAGTATGCATGCTAAAACGCTGCGTTGTTTTGACAGTTCACTGCTTAGCTTGCAAAAAGACACGCCTACCACGCACCACGACACTGGCCTTCAGATAGGCTTCGATACACATTTATTGTAGGCGACGGCATTTGCTCTTAACTTTTGTGCAGTAGCACCACCTGATCAGCTACGTAACTCCGATGAATGACGCCTCAAACCTGTTATTGTTATTACACAATTAGATTTAATTTATAGCATTAAACATAGAGAAAAGTTAAATAAATGTTAGTATAATAGAACATTAATATGTTATCCCACCCGTAAAATGCACACATCACACCAAACCACCATTGTAAGAGAAATTGTGGTTTGGGTTGCCATTTTAACCAGGGGCGTTGCTAAAAGCAGTATTAGAGGCCTGTGGGTGGTTAGGGTGCAGTAAGGACTGCCCTTATGACCACAGGGCCCCCCACAAGGCCCCCCACAGGGCCCCCCACAGGGCCCCCCACGTCTCCACCTCTATGTGCACTATACACACTATACACAGTCAGCGGTCGGCTGAAATGCAAGTGTGTGCAACCTTTTGTGGAAATGACATGATGGAGGGCCGTGAGAGTCTCACTTGGAGGAGTGCACTCCATACGCTCTCCACTGGGGTCGTATCCACTCGGACAGAAGGCGTGACACCGTCCGCGGAGGGAGTAAAGCCCAGCCCTACATCTAGCGCAGGTGCTCCTCTTCAAACACACCTCACAGCCTACAGGACACTCTGAGAAGAATCACGCGTTGACATTATCTCTCACCTTACATTATATAAAAACACTAATTATGGTGGAGCAGATGTAGCCTTGCGAGACCATCCTGATCTTGCCAACTTAAATGTTATGTGCCAATCAGTGTACATCTGAGGGTTTTCCAAAGCTGATCACAATGATAATAAAACAGGGTTAGGGCCAAGGTTCTGATTGGGTGAGATAAAGGTAGTACGTCCAATCGTATGTTAAGCACTTTGATTGACCTGTAGTTAGCACCACCTTTATGACCTAAGATGTGTAATTAATTGAGAGGCTCCAGACTGATACTCACAGCAAAGTCAAACTGTAGCTTGCGAGATCAGGATGGTATCCTGATGAGACTAGTGCAGATGCACAATGTGCACGTTACACTGACTCTCAGCCATGACGTCATTACCTACACACTCTCGCAGTGCAGTGCTCGGCGCCAGACCCCTTGGACAGCTGTGTTCACATCTGCCCCGGAACAGGTAGTGACCGGGATGGCAACGTGTGCAAAAGTTCTTGCTAAAACATAACGCACAGTCTTCCCTGCACCCTTTAAGACAATGACACATGAACGCTTTTCACAGCATAATATTCAGTTGAAGGTTTGAAAAGTCACATCAACAAACATATTATGTATCATCGCAGATATAACCTTTTACAAAATTACTTTCCTGGAATTCATGCTTCAGAAAAATAGGATGATAAAGCACACATGAGGCCTAGCTCCAATCCAACAGCGAGTAGCCATCATTGCACTTACTAGCGCAGGTGCTGACATAAGGAGAACGCACCCCGTAGTAACCATGTGGGCAGAATGACAGACAAACGCCACGTTGCTGAATCCCGTTCTGCTCCAGGTGAAGGAAGAGGCGGGGCTTGCAGGACAGACATTCGTTCAGGAGCGAACAGGTATCACAACCCTCTCGACACTGTTGGCTCATGGTGGTGACACTTCCTGTGATGAAGAGCAGTGGTTCGTAAACTGTGTGATGGTGACCTCTGTTTCACGGCATTGAAGAAGGTCACAGGCAAGAAGAACAAGTCAGGGGTTCAAAACTTTTCAGCGCGCGACCTTCAAAATAACAATGCCAGAGACTCGCGACCCCCGCTATCCCCACAGCTATAGAAGCATAATAGTCAAAATATTATTTGATAGTATTTTAATATAGGCTAGTAGCAGAATACATCAGAGTAATGTATAAGCTGTACAACTACTACTAACAATTATGGCTAAAATATGCCATTTCTAATCAAGTGATTTCATTTCTGAAAATCATCTTGTGACCCCCTCCTCTGTGTCTTGGGACCCAGCGGGGGGTCCCAACCCCGAGTTTGAGAACCACTTATCTAAGTAATAGGACTGAACTGTGATGAGACACATTATTGCTGGTAATATTTCTTTTCGCACAAACAAACTCATTACTTGAATCAGCAATGTCAGAACAACGTCATGTATTGTAATTTTCATTTTCAATGTCAACATCAGATTCATAAGTTACTATCTTACTAATGTATAATTTATGAAATAGTATTTCTCCTCAACAGATTAAATATTACATGTAATGTAAGTGTTTACAGTCTACAAAAATATGTTCCATATGAGGCATAGGGACTTGTTGATGCCAATACTTACGCTTGTGCAGGAAATGCTTTGAGTGGTTTTGAGTCTTTGCATGATCCACGAAGTGCAAAATCCAAATTAAGAATGGCACCCACATTTTCCTTAAAAACGGCATGTGTTCATCCAGACAGCTCATACTGCATCAGAATCCATATGAATCTCTGAACTGTTCCATAGAATTCATTTCTGTAAATGTAGACACTCCAGCCCTGAAGCAGATGCAATACTATGTGCATTCCAACAGGTCACTCAAGCCGGCAAGGAATGAAAACATGAGAAGCATATAATTGTTATATAGTAAGGTTTAGGTGAGCTGCTGTTGAATTGCCCCCCCCCTCCCACCCACACCCACCCACCCACCCACTCCCCCTTTCTCTTCTGCAATGGATTTCTCACCCCTCCTCTTACAACATTCTCCCACCATATACCAGTAAATTATTACTGTTATTGTAAGACAGCTATACATCAATAATAATCAAAGGAAGAAAAACAGGTTATGGTCCCTTTAAGCAATTAATCTCTTAAAAACCCTCGTAATGTACTCGTAATATAGTATTTAGCCACACGGCGGCGCCATCTGATTGTGTATGATTTGTGTGTT
>JAODUG010070219.1:3162-13560 GCA_027564795.1 Aphredoderus sayanus
CAGACAAAAATAAAAAAGATTACAGTGGCACTATCTTCACACATCTTGTCTTGTCCATAATCAACGTGCTATGCATCCAAATATCCAATGATTAATTAAAGTATCCCATAGTTAGATTATAGATTAATGTTATTAAGATGCATTGACTTTAATCCAATATTTCTTTAAAAAAGACATGGGTAGAATATTATTTTATTGTTTTTGTGTAAAAGTTGTGTATAGTTGCTTTCGTGCTATGTCTGATAGTTTAAGTACATCAGTTCTTATACATTCATTTTGACTCTCTAAGGCAATAACAGAAAGTGTTTTCATTTGATCCTTTAGTGTGAATATCACAAATTGTTAAAACATACAGAATACGATGAGTTATTATTAAAATGGTGCTGAAATTATCAAACACTTTGATCTCTCAGTCTACTTGAGGGTGGATTAATGAATGATTAATTGATAAATTAATAAATAACATAACATTATGTACCAGAGCTGGTATAATTAGCAATAAAGGCTAGAGTGTTGTTTGTTTTCCATTTTGTTCCCTCCTTTGTAATCCATTTACATCAGAGATACTATATGAGCTGGCATAGGGGTCTGAATGTCATGGATTCATGTCATGGATTAATTCACTGTTAAAATCATATTGCCCTGTAACCAGCACATAGTAGTAAACCAAGTATATAGTTAATGACACAAAAAGCATAATTTTAGCTCACAAGTATATTAGGTCCTGTCAGGTTTTATGTATCTTGATCCATGCTCTCTGCCACAACATAACGATTCCGGTCATACTAGATGGATGCTATGGTGAGGCACAGGCCTACAGCTCTATTTTACACGCAGGGAAGGACTCATCCTGCATGACAACAGTGCTGCTGCTGGCCAGAACCATGATGTTGAGCTCCTGCTGCTTGTCATGTGTCTCCTGGTACCACTCCCTCATCACCTCGGAGTCGTGGGTCGGAATCAGAGTCACCTGGAGGTGAAAAACCACAGTTAACGCATTTGGCTTTGAACTGCTTTGAAATGTGTTGAAAGACTGGTGCTTATGGTCCTCGTTAGGTTGGTCAGAAGCAAAAGACACCGGCGACTGCAGACGCTTAACAAAACATGCAGCGGAGGCAGAATCACAGCGGAACCCTGGAATGTTATTTTAGGAAGCCAACATCATCAACATCGTCATCATCATCATCATCATTTGAATGACAGCACAACCAGTTGGTGGCATTTGCTTTCGGTACATTTTCGGCTGACTTTACGTTTCAAATCTAATGAAAAGTGAATTCCTTGACGTGTAGCCAAACGATAACGCAACTGGCGCTGGCCTTAACCCTCGTGATGTCCACCGGGTCAAAATGACCCAAATCACCAGCTTTTTCTGGAAGATAGAAGGCGCTAAACCTAATTCTACAACTTACACAGATATATGATGTGCACTGCTGGCACAACAAGGTGTGTGTTTGAAACCTGAGAACAGGAGGGTTAAAAGGCCCATAAAACAACACAAATACATAAAGAAATAATTATTAAAGAAATAAATACACACAATTATAAAATACACAAAATCAAATACAATCAGATGGCGCCACCTGGTGGCATAATTCGGTAAAATGAAGGACATCACGAGGGTTAACCGACATCCTAATGTTGTTGTTTCTTTAGATACGGTACATCAATCCGGAATCTGACCCACACCTGATTATTGTTTTCCCACTGAGACTTTCCTTCCAGCAGGGCATCAAGTACGGCCTTGCTAGGCTCCTGCGTGGTCTGGTTGTTGCCACTGACGACGTAGTAGGACGACCGCACGCGCCTGAAGAACTCGGCGTCCACGTTCTTGGCACTGCAGTGGTTGGGGACGTACACCAAGTCCATGTACACAGGGGGGCTGCTAGGTACCGGTGTCGCGCTTGACGACTTGCCACTGGCGGTACCTGAGAAGCAGGAAGATGCATTTGGCCCTTTTTCTAGTCTCTGCCGATTATATAAATCGCTCGGATCAAGTGGAATATTGATGTCCCACCTCATTCCTTTAGGGGCTTTAAGGTTAAATGTGTGATTATTAAACCAATGTGTGATTATTAAACCATTTTTAGATTTAACAATGTCTTGTTCAACTTGATTAAAGTGCGTCTATATGACTTTCTGCCACTAGATGTCATACTAAGCGCACCAGCATCTCAGACTAAAACAAATGCTCTGTGGGTCCTACACACACACACACACACACACTAACATGCAGGTTTGGCAGGCCTGGCTATGTAAACAAAGAACAGAGGAGTTCAGATTACAACACACACATTTAAGGATAAGGATTAAGGACATGCACAGTAATATATCTATACTATATATTATTATGCACTGAATAAGGTTCTCACCTGTGGCACTTTTCACCACTCTGGATGCAGAGGTATTGGTGGCATTTTTGGCATCTTTCCCTTCTCCGATGCTCTTCTTTGGAAAGGCTGTCTTTGAGTCCGTGACCTTTGACAGGCCACTCTTCCTAGCTGGCGAGGAGGTCGACGACTTTTTGGTCAGTTTCTTCTTCTTGGGTTTCTCCCCTCCGCCCTGGCTGCTCTCCTCGGCCTTGAGGGCCTCCGGGTCCACCATGCAAGTGTCAGGGTGGGCCGCGGATGGCGCCGGGTCCCTGGGGGCAAGTGGTGGAGGGTCAGCGGCGGCGGCTGTGTGCCGGCCGGTCAGGGCCCTGTCAGCGGGCAGCGTTTCGGAGTCATCTTCGGAGTCGATGTTGGCGTCCGCGGTGATGGATGGGCACTCCTCCGTCCCCGGCGGCACATCAGAGTCGGTCTGCGATGGGGCGGACTCGCTCACGGAGGTGGGCGGGGTCTCGTCGCACTGCCTGGCGTGGAGCTTGCCACCCGGGGGAGCCGGGGGTAGCCCTCCGCACGTCTTGGTCAGCGGCGACTTCTCTTCTTCTATGGTGTCCTCCTCATTCAGGAAGTACTCTAGGGGGTTGGGGTTGATGAATGACGGGGACAGCTCCGTCTTGGGGTGACGGTACTCGCAGGAGGTGACCAGGCACAGGTCCACGTCTGTCTTTGACTTTGGGGAGGGACTCTTCTTGTAGACGTCGCCGGGGTCTCTGGAGCCGCCAGCACACTTGTAGTCAGACGGACTGGAGGAGAGAGGCAGATATGATGGGGAAGGAAGTCTGGGACTGACAGGGGATTTGGACTGAGGTGAAGAATCCGCACATCTGAAGGGATTGGTCTCTCTTGGCGGGGAAGGCGCCTCTGCCTTGGAAATGGAAAACGGCGATGGCGGTGACGCAGCTTGGGGAGGCGAAGGTGACTTGTTGTCACATTTCTGCTGTGTGTGCCATACATCTGATATCCCCTCTGGGCAGAGTGAGGATGGGCTGGCCTCAGCTTTGGCTGGAGGACCTCCAAGCACTAGTGATGAATCAGTGGACAGTGGGGAGTGGGAGGGAGAGGCCGCTTTAGGGGTAACAGGCGACCTGTCTGTCTGCTGAGCAATGCAGGGTGACATGTCCGCCATTTGACAGGGCGTGGCGACAGAAGGAGTGGACTGAGAGGCGTCCGATGGGGAGGCAGACCTGGCCCGGAGGGACTCGGCCTCTTTGAACAGCATCGGCATCTCGACCGCAGCGCATTGCTGGCTCGCTGGCTTTACATTTGTTCCCTCTGAGGGGCTGTAGTCTACCTCAGTTGGGCCATTTTCCGTGGCACATAAACCGACTCCCACGGACGGGTACTCCGGAGACTGCTTACTGAAATCCAAAGCCAAGGAGTGATCGGGGGACACTTGACCGTACTCCACCGACATGGTCGACTGGTCTGGGGATTTTGTGTCCTGCACGGTTTTTCTGTTTTTCGCTTTTGGTGAGACGTCCGGGGAGATGGACATGGCTCTGGGGCTTTCCTCCTTGGACGGGGAGCCTTCAGCCTCGTGGAAGGTGGTTGGCGTCTGAACCACGGAGACGGACAAGGAGTCGTCCACCTCTGTTGAATGCGGAGAGCCCACCTCTGCATGGAGGGAGGGCGAGTCCGTAGTTGGCTCCGGGAAGGAGCTGGTCGCCAGGGAGGCTGTGGACGCTGAGGCCAAATGGGAGAATGTGTCTTCTGCCACAGCCTCTTCCAGTGGTGTGCCCGACTTGTCAGACGTGGTGCCTTCTGATATTGACATTTTACTCTCTTCTTTGAATCCTGTGAAGGGATTGGTGTCTGGCTCAGGTTTGGTTAGTGCCACTGACTGTATGATCGAATGGCTGTCTTCCCCATTTTTCTTAGGTTCTTCCTCAAAAAACTGGTCTGGTTTTGTTGGGGAGCCACCTTCAGTCGGAGATGGGCTTTTTGGAGGGCACGCCATCTTGGACTGAGGTGAGCTGGTCCCCGGAGAGGACTGATGATGCTCGGGTTCATCGGGCTCTGGGCTGTTCCTATTGGACAAGTCCTCTTTATCGCTAGTGACCTCAACAATTATGGGACCTTCGGCTCCCTCTTCAGACATACATGGTACAGCCCCAACCCGCTCATCGACTGGAGACTGATAGTAGGGCGTGTGACCGCAGGACTGAGGTGAGTTATTTCCTTCCAAAGTCTTGTCATCTGGGCTAGTGGAGGACTCAGCTGCCCCCGTGGCTGACCCTGTCAGTGTGGTGCACAGTTCTATGGGTGCGGCAAAATGAGAAGGTGAGTCAAACCTTTCCTTGGGGTCCACTGAAGGAGACCGTATGAGAGGCGTGGTTGTAGAATTGGCATTAAGTCGGGTCAAGTCAAGGTCAAATTTCTCACATGGCTCTTGGGCTGAACCCAAGCCGCCCTCGGCCGCATCCTCAGAGGGGAATGCGATACATAATTTATCCTCCTCCAGGGAGGAAGGGGGCGATATGGTGGAAGCAGAAGGATTGTAGTCTCTGCCCTCCGTGGCGTCACTCTTAGAGTGTGGCGACTCTGGGCCATCCTGAAGCGGAGAGAGCCTCTTTTTGTCAAGCTCTAATCCTATGGCTGTCGCAAGCCTGGCGTGGTCCTGAGATGGAGAATCAGTCTCGTCGTTGGTTGTTTCATCACTTGTAAGGTCCCTGGGGGTTAGCATCTCATCTATTGGGGTAGGCATGCTGGAGATCTCCATGGTGGACTGAGTGTGGCCGGAGGTAGCAGTGTACTCCTCAGCAGGTTCATCTCTGTTCTCGTCATCTGATGTGGTTTCACTCTCAAAGCCTACTGGCGGCATTTCCTCGTGGATGAATGCAGCGGGGGAAACAGGCGAAGCCACCTTAGGCGAGGTTGAGGGAAGCTGACCCTCTGTTTTATCCATGTCTGCTTCATGTAGCTGTTCATGCTTTGCATGCCTACAAGCCTCATCATCACTTCCTTCACCTGTTTCTTCATCATCACGCCTGGATTTGATCATTTCACCTCCATGTTGTTTTTCTTCACTCTCAGCGGGTGTATGTTTGTCCGCTTCCATTCTCTGTGGTTCATAAACCTCTTCGGTCTCTCCCTTCTCCTCATAATCTCCCCCTTCAGATGTCTCCTCAAGCCCTGTTCCCTCATCCTCAAACTTCTCACTACTGCTGCCATTTAGTTTCTCTTTATGATCATGTTCGTCTGGAGTCTCCCCAGTGTCTCCTTCAACTTCTGTGGTGGTTATTCCCTCATCGACAGACTCTACTGCCTCAGGCGACTCTTTGGTATGCATAATTTCCTCACGCTGAATCATTACAGCTTCTTCCTCCTGAGTTTGCTGTATGGTTGCATCATCCTCCATCGTCTCCTCTGCTCTGAGCTCTTCAAAGTCCTTCGTTAGGTCTTCTGGTGAGGACATTAAAGATCTCTCCATTTCTAGTTCCTCTGCAACAGCAGCAACAGTGGTTGCAATTTCAGTATCATTCACTTGTATGTCTTTCTTGGCCACCTTTGACTTTTCTTTGTCTTTTAATTTGGAGGGACTTTCTTTTTTTGAAGAATCCTCTCTTTTCAAAGACTTCACTTTCGGCACAAGCTTCTTTTCTTCGCCTGCGGGGGAGATCTTTTTAGTGGGTCTTTTCACATCTTTCTTAGAATCCTCTTTCTTTGGCTCCTTCTTCTCCTTTGCAGGAGAGTCTCTCCTCAAATCTCTTTTAATATCTTTCTTCACCTCCTCCTTCTTTATCTTTTCTTCCCTTTTAATGTCCTTTTTAGGTGTAGGCTTCTCATCCTTCTTCCCAGCGTCCTTTTTAATATCCTTTTCATCATTTTTCTTTTTTTCCTCAATCTTTTTAGGTTCCTTCCTAATTAACTTCTCCTTCTGAATCTTGGGTTTAATTTCAGACTTCTTTTTCTCTGGTGTCTCACTTTGTGGAACTTGTTCTGATTTTGGTTTTACTTCTTTCTCAGTTGCCTTGGGCTTGTCCTTTTTGATTGGGGCTTTTTCTTTTTTCTCTAGCTTTTGAGCTTTCTCTGGAGACTCTACATCTGTCTTTGCTTTTTCCAGGGCATCCTCCTTTGATTCCTTCCTGAAGCTCTTGATCGGTGAAGGCTTTGGAGTGGATTTGAGACTCTCCTTGCTGTCTGTTCTTTGCTTCAGCTTGGCTTGCTTCACTGCTGGCGTTGCGTTAGGAGACATCGCTTTCTGGGTTACGACTGGCTGTTTTAGGAATTCCAAGTGCTTCAACTTTTCTAAACCTTCAAAGATGTGATGCTGTGTGGCATTTCCTGGAAAGAGAACACGCACTATTTTCTCTGAGGGGTTTGCTGGGTGCCAGACAATCAACGAGGAGATGGAGGTCAGGTAGGATACAGGGAATTCAGACTCTTTCCCATTTGGCAACAAAATTGAGGCAGTGTCTCTCTCACTGCCTGTCCATTGTTTCATAAAGTGCTGTAGCTCCTTGCTATTTTTTGATGGGTTAAGCACATACATCTCAAGTTTTCCCACACCCATTTTCTGAAAAAGGATGACTGGTTCTATTGTGTTTCCGGCAGGCCTTTCTAAAGGTTCTATTCTCAAATTCAGCTTTGTGAGAAACTGCAGAGTTGACGCTGACTCTTCTATGTTCCTCCGTACCCTGTAATTTGGTTCGGTGCTACCCAGGTTTTCAGGGAGGTTTACAAACACTACACCAATGTCTGGCGAAATCATGTTCTTCACCCAATCGCCGTTGCCCGTGGAACCTTGAGAATGCTCCTCTTCCAGCTCTGCTATCTTCCTCTGCAGCATGCTGTTGACGCCAGGCAGGTTGTCATCGCCAACGTGGGTGAGGAGGATGGAGTCGATCCGGTCCAGGTGTCTGACCAGCTTCCAGAAGCAGGACTTCCTCTCGGAGCCGCCATTGATCAGCATGTTGAACCCATTGACGGCAAAGAGGGCAGAGTCACCTCGTCCACCGGGAAAGATGTAGCAGCATGGCTTGGAGAGCTTCAGGAAGCCACCAGAGGTGGGAGGCTCGAGCATGTCGAAGGGAGACGGGATCTCTACCGATTCGGACAGGTATTCTGTAAACTCCGAGAGTCCCTCCATCTCTGGGAGGATGTGAGTGGAGTTCAGCTTTATATTGATGAAGTCTTGCAGGTTGTGTTTGTCCAAGTTAGAGTTTTTCCAGTCCCCTTGTTCGGGGGAGGAGAGGGTAAGGTTGGCCTTGTTTGCAGGGTGAATGGTGCTGAGCAATTCGCCAATCTAAACATAAGAGAAATTACACTAATTAATTTTGTTGGTCTCTATTTATCTAATATACAGACAGAAGTAAATTGATAACTCCATATCAGCAATATTAATCATGCCAAATATTTACATACAATATGTGTCCCAAGATGACTCACTTCTTGATCAGTGAAAATATCTATGAAGTTAAAGAAAGAAAATGTTCCCGACTGAAGTATAAGCTCGCCGGTGTTTTCCACGCATTGTCCCGAGAGGACCAGCAGTTTGTGTCTGGCGGAATCTGAGATCATTAAACGAACCTGAAAGGAGAAAGGAGACATATCTTCAGCTTCAGAGCTTATTGGATTTTACACTGGTAAAAGAAGCAGACAAAGCAAATAAACAAAACATCTATCAAACGAATAATGTGAAACAGTAGAAATCTGTGGTTTGCTGTGTATGAAATATGATTTAAACTACTGTCCTAGACCTGTCCGTTAGATATTTATACAAATTAGCTGTATGTTTCTTCCTCCACTATCCTTTCTTTCATGTAATTTCTCTCCCGTCAATCACTGGGCTTCTGGCCAGGTGAAACCTGCATTGCCGTGAAATATTATTACAGCTGAGGTGGGGGGAGGAGGTGCCCAATAGTTGTTTTGTTTTAAAGCTTGTCCTTTTTAAAAACAATAACAGATTTGTCTCTACAAAATAAAACAGGTTTTCTTGCTTGGTTGTTGTAGCTTGTTGCCAAGGCACAAGTCTTGTCCCATGAGGTAGCACTGTCTCCTCTCAGTAGAGGCAGCAAAGAGCAGTTAGTGTATCAATGCACAATTCTGTTGTACAGTGTGCGTTCTGAAGGTATGGGTTACTGAGAGGAGGATGTGAGATAATTTATCTAAACATATTGACCATGTTTGAGACATTGCTGTCTGCTGTTTACCTCAGTGTTGACTGCTTCATCGGAGGGGTTGATAAGAACAACTGTCTCCAAGACAGTGCTTTTATGGTGAAGAATCCTCTGTCCTATAAACACAGACAAAACATATTTAATAAATCCACTTTACTAACTGACAATGGTTTTATGTTTGTCAGTATACTAAAAATTATGTTATCATTTTGTACAACCCTCTGGGAAAAGACGGTTTGGAAAGTGTATTTTTGTACAATATATAAACACACAATAGTAAAATAACAGAATTAGTGTTTTGCATCATAAACTCCTTCCAAGCAGAGGTGTAAAATATTGTTTTTATTGTCTCACTATGCATGTATTAAATCGCTATGCACATGCATATGTTAAGCTCTAAATTGTACATTTAAAATATATATAAAACGCCTGTGTTTAAACATGCATACAGCATTTCTTATTGTTCCTCTATTGTTCTCTGCTTTGTATGGATGCGTTTACACACGCCACTTTTCTTATGTGTTGTGAGAGAACAATATAAGTAACATATGAGATAAATCCCAATAGTCTTATGGCTCGTAACAGAGGCAGAGATCTGGCAATCCACCAGAGACAAACTGTCTGGGAGCTTTAATATGGCTATGTAAATATTAACGTTCTCTGCAGAGCCACGGGCTTCATCACTGCCTGAGATGTATAGGAGATCAATGACATCTCCCTAGGTAGTGCAAGTCAATTACTGCAGAATTACATCTGATTTCAAGAACAAATCTTCTGATCATATCTAATAAGTTAAACACTAAATGTACAACAATGCACAAAGATTTATTATATTATATTGTATTCTATACAATTAAACATACTATATTGCATTCAGTGAACCTTCATCGAAAAACAGCAAGGTTCATCATGCTCTTATAAAAACAAAAAGTACTGCGTTCTCTGCCTGGAATCTAGCATTGCTGAGATCCACACACGAGTGTCTTATTCTCTGGGAAGCCGTCATTTCAGCAGTTATCAGACTGTAGGGCTGATTGCTCCATGCATATTTCACACAGCAGATTCTCCTCATATAGAGCCACCACCCCCCTGCCTCCCAGAGGCCTGTCAATCACGAGAAAAGTCTTTTATCCACCGCATGGTAAAACACTGAATATGGGTCCTACACAGCATGCAGGGCAGCTAATAATCAAGCTTGTATGTTGAAGGCAGAAATGAAACTCGCTTACAGTTTATTCCAGCCATGTATCAACATTATCAACATACAGTAAGCACTTTGCAATAAAGGCACTGTGTTTCTGAGGAATATGCAGCATGGAGAACAAATAAAATAATAGGCAATATCCAATATGACGGTCATTTCATTTTTATTTTAATATATATTCAGGCTTCTGTTTATTTATCATCTTTACGGTGTCTTTGTGTCTATAGCTAATGCACTGCTTTGATCTAGCTTTTACTGTAACAGCAGTGGGGGATTTTAACACATGATATCTACACTTTTATGTAGCGCAGCTGGCTAGCTGTAATATCAGGAAACCAAATTGAAAGCACACCTTTTGCTTATAGTAAGCGGATCTTTTTTGGCATTTAGTGTAAGCTTTGTGGACCGCCTTGGTACCTGTTTGAGGGGAACTCAAAGAAGACCCACCAGTAATGCATGCATTCAGAGCAATTACTGTGCATCTCTCTGGTGTCTCAGCCATCAAGATATGACAGAGAGGGAGACAAAGGCAGGAGAAATTAGGGTGGGAAAAGTGTGCACTGGAGTTGGCTTGACCCTGACAATTACCTTGATCGATATAAAACCCTTTAAAGCTCAGCACAGCTCTCACTGTGTGTGTGTGTGTGTGTGTGTGTGTGTGTGTGTGTGTGTGTGCGTGTGTGTGTTTTAA
>JAODUG010070230.1:0-13560 GCA_027564795.1 Aphredoderus sayanus
CAGACAGCTAGACATACAGACAGACAGACAGACAGACAGATAGATAGGACAGACAGACAGATAGATAGATAGATAGATAGAAAGACAGATAGATAGGACAGACAGACAGACAGCTAGACATACAGACAGACAGACAGACAGACAGATAGATAGGACAGACAGACAGATAGATAGATAGATAGAAAGACAGATAGATAGGACAGACAGACAGACAGCTAGACAGACAGACAGACAGATATATAGACAGACAGGCAGACATATAGTTAGATAGATAGATAGACAGACAGATAGATAAATAGCTGATGGTTGACGTTGTTATTTTATCATTGCTGTGTTTTAGATATACAAAGTTGTATTAAATTGTCATTGCTGGGTGAATTTATTTCTTTATTAACTATTTCTTTCGTTTATTTTGTGTGTGCCTTTTAACCCTCCTGTTGTCTTCAGGTGTTAAACTCACACTTTGTGCCAGCAGTGCACATCATATGTCTGTGTAAGCTGTAGAATTAGGTTTAGCGCCTTCTATCTGCCACAAAGAGGTAGTGACTTGGGTCATTCTGACCCGAAAGACATCATGAGGGTTACGCAATATTGAGCACTTCTTTTTGACAAATAGCCTATTAGTTACAAGCATTATACCTGATGGTGTATTTCATTAAGGCCACTTTGCTCAAGAATAATTCCGATTAAACCCATCTCCTGTTAAAACAAGTCACCATTTCCACAGTACTTTTTCTAGTTAAAGTTACTCAATTAGCAAAGTTTTGACTAATAGTTAAAAACACACAGACCTCTACGGCATCTTGTATCGGCTGTGGTTTGTTGCATAAGCGTATACATCAGTAACAAGCTTATAGAAAGCAGACCGCGGTGAGATTACTCTATGTTACATAGCGCCGGCTGCAGCTTGCATCACCGGCAGTGTCTGTTTCTCCTTCTGCTCTGTTGACAGACATGCGTGTAAAGTTGGACCTGCGATTATTGATCCACACACTTGTTTTCAACACCCACAAGAGTCCTGTAAAACCCGCTCTCTATCTTTTGTGATGTCCTCTGGGTCAAAATGACCAAAATCACTAGCTCTTTGTGGCAGATAGAGGGCGCTAAACCTAATTCTACAAAGGTTAAATATGCACAACTTCATCTGAAGTTGTCTATAATGATCTTTTTCCAAGAACTGAGACAAAACGAGTCATAGACTCCCTGGCTCTTTCTTGGTTGGTGGTGTTTTAGATGAGGTTCATCTTGTGTGGGTGTCTGTTTTCAGCCTTGACCTTGTGTCTCTCCAGACTTCCCAGTGCAGTACTTCCAGGGCAGAAAGGAGGTGGTACTCACGACTGTGACGTGGTTTGGAGGGCAAAATAGTTTCCTGCCCATTGCCTACCTAGTAACCAGTGGCCTCCTCCTCCTACTGGCAATTGCGCTCACGGTTGTCTGGTGGAAGTTTGGTAAGAGTGGAGCCAACATGGAGGAGTGAAGAACTCTCAGCTTGGTGGTGTGCAGTGTGAATGAAAATGAAGACTTCCAAATGACTTCACGATATGCAAAGAAATGTGGTTGAGCTACTGTGTTTACGTGCACACTATTGACACATTCCACTGCTGACATTACACATTTTGAATGTTGAATAATGTAGATTTGATTACATTATGACAATAAATCTAGCACAATTTAAAAAAAAAAAAAAAAATGCAGAAGAAAATCTGAAGAATTAAGATACTCAGTTGGGCATACTGTACCTGATGCTTTGTTTGTAGGCTACTAAACTACAGTATTTGACTTATTGAATGCTTGTAGTCACATTATTTAACTTTACTGGCCTCCAATGGTTTGGTCGATTTTTGTTGCAAGTCCACCCTTTGTCAAAGTAATTTCAAATAATATCCACGTGGTGGCAGTGTGTGTGTTTCTATCATGGTTTTCTCTCTGGCTATATCTACAGAGTTAAAGCGACGTTTTTCTTTCTTTGTTTTTTTTCTGTCTGTATTGTTTTTCAATTAGGTGTTTTTAAGTTTTAGCATGGAAGAAACAATATCGTTGTCACGTCTTGCTTAATTTGTGTTTGATTTCGCAGTGCTTCCCTGCCTATTTCTAATTTTAGAATAAGCCTACACCAAGGTGAATATTAGTCTACAATTATTTTGGTTAGGTCTTTTTTTTTCTTCTTTTTTTAGGATAGCTCTCCATTTGAAAATGCTCACGCATAGGCCTACTCTTAGAACAAATTACATCAATGACAATCGACAAGTTCCTGTTTGTCAATCATTCATGACAGCCATTAATTAGCTCGACAATTTGCAAATGAACCCGCAATTAATGTAACTGTATTTGTGAGTAAGGGGCATGATGACCTTGTTATATGTAAATCAATCAAAGGAAGATGATTCTATGTCCTGCAGAACATGGGTTAACAAATTAGACCTAATTATAACAGGGAAAGAACATTAGGAAAGCCAACTAACTGATGTCTAGTACCTTTCTGCCTCCAGTTAATTGTGGATAACCCTCTTAAACACAAGAACAAAATACTATTGTTTGTATGGATTGTGCCGTATCCCTCATTAGACAAGCCGAACCCATGAAATTAAATTAATACTTTAAGTGAATTTGCTTTGCAATTTCGACTTTGAGTTTTTTCTTGACTACATGGTAATCCCCTTCAAAGATTAACTGTATACACGAGCTCGTGCGGTAAAAAAACAAATAGGTAGCATATCATAATTTTATTATGATCTCATTATGATTTCAAGCTATATGCAAATAGTCAGGGACTAATAAATCCATTCATTTTTTAAAACTCTTTATTTCTATTATATACAGTGAGTGAGAGTCACACCGATAACTTTTCTACTGTGATGAAAGAGCACCAAAGCATTGCACCTAGGCTATAGGACATATTGGGCAAGACAACACATTCAAACATGAAAGCAAGAATCTAGTTTGGGGATCCGTCTCTTTCTGTCGTGTCTTTGGCTTTATCCCAATTTATTAGCAATGACTCTGTTGCTTTAAATGCACCATACAAACATATGGAAATTGCTTCCATGAAAATTACAAATGTGTTAAAGGAAAGGAACATATTACTCTCCTTATCTGCACAGGGTGTAAAACTGTGGACTGTTGGTTTGTCATCAGTGGTAGTAAATCGCAGTTAATGATCGAGTCCTAATAACTACAAGCCAGTTAGAAACATTCAACATACAGACACAGCTTGACACAAATGTTGATGCAAATATCAACTTGTACAGACATCACATTGTTATGAAATTTCACAATAAGACAATCACTACAAATTTAATTTGACAGACAAGGATTTCCACAAATGTAACACATTTGTTTATTTATTTTTGTGTACCACAGTCTAGCCTGTTGCCAAGTTGCTAACTAACTAGCTCTTTCGACAAGCCAGAATGAAGACTATCATTTTATTTGGCTAGACTCTTCCTACAAGAACACAACATTGTAACTGCTCATGTGAAATAACTATGGAGAAAGTAAATTGTTGCAATATTTGGTCTTTACAGTATGTAAAAAAAAAAAAAAATTAAAATAAAGAAAATATTTTGTGCAGTTCCTTTAGATTGAACCCTTGCAATCTTCCCCTTCAAGTCTACACATCGAATAATCTAACGGTGTCAGTCCATAAATTGACCCATTAAAATTCTCTAAACTAACTGACACAAAGACAGTTGTCTATGACAGTGTATAAGAGCAGTGCAACTATACTCCTATGATTTGTAGTCAGTGGGTAGTGGTTGGCCAAAATAATGTTAAAAGGATGTCAAAGAAAAATAATAAATATCAGTAAATCATTTGAGAAGTAATTTGATCACAGGTCTATGGTGATTTAATTGACATTAAAATCTACTTTAAAATAAAAACAATGGGTGGAGACAAGTGAGCGTACCTTTTTTTTTTTTAAAGGATGTTTCTCTGAAGTAAGCTTTGATTTTCTGCAGACCCCTCTGAAATGCAAACACTTACTCTGGGTCACCAGGTATTCTGGAACAATGTATTAATACTATTTAGCTAGAGAACCTTTAAAATGAAGGAATATTCAAGCAACCATTATTAGCTTCAGATTGACCTCATAAAGTACCGGAAAAAATATAAATGGCAATCACAGTTTTAATAAAAACAACTTCTAATCACAGAAAGGGGACCTAGTATGCATACTTAGTAGTCAGCGTATCCCTCTACATCATCCCATACACATTCATCTTTGAGGTTTCAGTGATTGGACTGTTATGGCACTATGCAAGAACACTGTGGCCATGACAACACACACAGACACACACACACACACACACACACATCTCCAGGTAAAAATAAGGCTAAGGTAGTTTGTTTTATTCGCCCTGATGGCCATGCGCTCATGTTTATACACGTCTCTCAACACTTCCTTTGTCCGTCAGGAGGTGTGTGGGGAAGAGGGGGGGGGGGGGGGGGGCCGAGTACACCCTTTGGCTTCTGGGCGCTGCTCTGAGGCACCTGATAGGCCAGCTCCTCGGTGGGCGTGGCCTGCCCGTTGGCGCTCTTGGGCGTATCGTACGGCGAGTCCCGCGCCACGCCGCCGTCCGCTCGCGGGAGCACGAGGGCGGGGGCGGGGCCGGCGCCGCCCTGGAAACCCCCTGACAGGTGGCAGCCCATGGCGATCACGATGGGCGTGGCGTACTCTGCTCCGGAGGCGGGCAGGGGCTCGGCGTACGCGTGGTAGACTTCCGGCAGGATGGGCGCGTCGTACAGGTCGGGGTCCGTGTAGCCCGCCTCGGACTCCTCCGCCGGCTTGAAGGTTGACCTGGGACCCAGGGAGGTCACCGCGCCACTCACCAGGGGCTGGGCGTACTCTGGCGGAGGACACGGGAGCTTGCATGTATGACTGCTGTGATGTTTTTACATCCCCTCAGGTTTCCATCATGTCCTACATGCAGGTTCAGTCTGCAGCGTTCAACACTGGCATAGTAAATGGGTGTTGTGAGGTTTTTGCATCCTCAGGGTTAGCAGGGTTTACCATGGCTTACCTGCAGGCAGGGGGATGGTGACTCGTCCCCGCAGACGGCCCACCTCGCTGCTGCTGTACCGGATGGACGGGTCTCCCTCCATCACCTTGGACGGCAGCAGCTGTTTCATGCTCTTCCACCAGTCTGTCTCAGAAGCACAGAGACACACTGAACACCCTCCTGCTGTCCTACGGGTCAAAATGACCCGGTGTACTCGCCAGTAGCGGGAGGGCTAAAGCCCTCTTGTTTTCCGATGGCTCAAAATAACCCAGTGCACTAATTTGTTAATTCCAGCAGAGGGCGCCAACAACAACACGGACATATGACCCGCTGCGGTTGGTGCCCTCTGCTGGCGCACTAAGATAGTGAGTTTTAAACTCAAGGACAGGAGGGTTAACGCAATAACAAAAGAGGGCATTGATAACGTGCGTACGACACGTGACTTTCATTTGAAATCGCTAGAATTTCATTTGGTGCCTTTCCATTTAACAAACCAAGCAATGTAAAAAGGATGTGAATATCTAACGTACCGCTGCGATCCCAGTGAGGAAGGTCATAGGTCGTGTCTGAGCTCTTATTCCTGTTAATGAAAGTAGTGTAAACACAGAAGGACAGTGAGTGTGAACTCTTCCAATGCTTGTTCCTCATCCGTCGAAAGCAACGAGCTACAGCCTCACCTGTTCCTCCAGTGCAGAGTGCAGACTACAGTGAGAATGAGCACAGTCAGAGCCGTGACCAAAGCTGGCACCAGCACTGCAGCCAGCACCACATCTAGTAGAGAGGAAACACAGCTGCTCACAAGAGCTTAATTGAAGCACTTCTGAAATTCTGGTAAACCCTCATCTGTAGCTTCATTAACCACTCGTAGGTTTGCGATGTGAAACTGATGTATTCACTTCCAATATTTACTTCAATAGTTTCTCATAAACTGCCTCTACAAAGCTAATGTCCCTCTCTACCGACTGTACTACAGTATGTATTTTAAGGGTTCTCATGCAGTTTACGCAAAGTTTCAATTTAAAACCCTAAATATATATTTTATATTAAATTCCGCAAACTGGAGTAACCTGAGAATACAATATCAGTACATGTGGCAACCTGCTTTGTACAAATAGTACATATGTGCAGATGAAAATGCTAATCCAGTCCACAAACAATGGGTTTAACAATGTATTAGGTAAGGGAGGTACTAGACTCAAAGTGCTACAGTAGCACTTAAAAGGAACTGCAGAATTTATAGTCTTCCTCCTTACTGGTAAAAATGGTCAAGCTGTAACTACACACCCATGCATCATCTTGTATATGGGGATCTATGAATGTGGAAATGTGGCCACGCCCGTGTCTCAACGCCAACATGCAATATAACTATGCTAACAATGTTTATACATCGTCTTTTATGATGCATGCTGCTGGTTCACCTTTGCCAGCTCGGGGAGGCATGGTGGTGTTCCTGATGTCGGGCGGGGGGGTGGTGCGTCCACTCCCAGGCGGGGGGTGTGTGGCGGCGGGAGGGGCCGGAAGGTGACCCGGGTGATGGGCTGTCCTTGGTCTGGCTGTTCAAAAGAGGGAAAATAGAAATTAAATGAAAAATCCCACTAGATGTAAACAAAGGCTACTTCTTAACCCTCATGATGTCCTCCGGGTCAAAATTACCCAATACACTAGCGCTTTGTGGCAGATAGAGGGCGCTAAACCTAATTCTACAGCTTACACCGACATATGATGTGCACTGCTGGCACAACAAGGTGTGAGTTTGAAACCCGAGGACAACAGGAAGGTTATAAGGCACGATAAAACAAAGAAATAATTAATAAATAAAGAAATAATAAATAAAGAAATAATGATTCTATGTCCTGTCGTTTTACCTGTATTACTCTCGCAGCCAAGGAGCTCCAATTTGAGCGCAATTTTCTGGTGCCACCTGATCGGATTTATCCTCACAAAGCGGGCCTTGATCGGAGGGATGAAGTTGTTCCTCACTTCTTGAAGGTAATTAGCGTTGCCCTGGAAAATCTACCATGAAAATGAGAACAAAGCTTTTTGAGTACAGGCTTATTGCAGTAGGCTGGCTGGGTTAATCGGGAACAGCACTGTTCACCCCACGGCACTTCCCGTTTCTAGCTGTAAATAAAACCACTACGGGACATAAGCTGATTAATTTTCAAATTAGGCAAGCTACTTTCCTCCATGCTAGCAGACTACACAGTAGCCTAAAAATGTAACCGCCCAGCCACAAAATCCATGTCCATTCATTATTAATGCCTCTGTGGCTTCACTAGTCACAGCCGTAGCACTTAAGTCAAAGCAATGCCATCCTACGTCTCCAATTTCCTGACATAGACATCCGTTAGTCAATACAAGTTACTATGGAAACAATGAGGGCCAGTCCTCTAATGTCACACATTAGACCATTTACACTCATTTAAAAAGAAGAAGAAAAAAAATCCCTTGAAAGCCAATGATGTAATTGTGTAGCAAGCACAGAAATATCGATTTCAGAGAGAGTTTTATAACCTTCTCTTGTGTGGAATTCAACTCGTGGTAAGTATTCCAGTGTTGGCCATTGTTGCTGTGGAGGACTCGATACGTCGACACGTAAAACTGGTACTCCCTCAATGTGGAGCCTGTGCTGATGATGCCTGGCATTGCAGAGGGCAGAGAAATATCATGTTCAGCACTTAAGTTCCAGAAAGTGTTCATAAGAAGATGTGTAAAAATACTTTACAGAAAGTAGTAGTTCATAGCAGTTTGCAGATGTATTTGTTGACTCACAAAATCTTGCTCTCTTTCCTTCCTCGTTACCACTTTCAGATCGTGCCTACATCAGCTTTAAAGTCTGAACACCAATATGTACAGCTCTGGAATAAATTAAGAGACCACTGCAGCAGTTTCTCTAGTATTACTATTTATGCATTTATATATTTACGAAATTCTTTTTTTCCCTTCATGCAGCGGTCTCTTAACCCTCCTGTTGTCCTCCAGGTCAAACTGACCCAACACACATATGATGTGCACTGCGGACACAACAAGGTGCGAGTTTGAAACCAGAGAACAACAGGAAGGTTAAAAAGTCATGAAAAAACAAAAATAATACAAAAAAAAATAAATACAAACAGCAATGACAATAAAGAGAACGACAATCAAATGACGCCATCTGAAGGCATAATACGATATATACACAGACAACAGGAGGTTTAATACTGCCCGGAGCTCTGTGTGTATGTGTGTGTGTGCGTGCGCGCACACGTGTACCTGTGATCCTCTTCTCCCTCTTCAGGTCCACCTGAAGCCACTGCTGCTGGTCAGTCTGAGCAGCCGCCCACGGAAGCCCCGCCCTCTTCAGCCGCGCCCCCGCCGGCCCCCAGACGGCCTGCTGCCCGGTGCTGCTCCACTCCCACACTGAGGAGGCGGTCAGCTGGCCGTCCGCTACGCCACCGGACTCCAGGCCCAGGGTGCCATAGCAACCTAGGGGCACATTCAGGCTTCAGAGAGGGTTTGCAGCCCCTGCAGCGCCATTACAAATGTGCGCTGGTGTGTGTGTTGTGTGTGCACGTGCGTTGTTTTGTGCATGTGTCTGTGTGTTGTTTTTGTGTGTGGTTGCGTGTGTGCGCACGCCGTTATATGTGTGTGTGTGTGTGGTAAGTAAGAGGTGGAAGCCAGAAGACAAACACTCACCGCTGGTCTTGAAAGTGAAAAGGCTGTTGGACAAAGTTCCACTGCGGAGAGAAGGGAAGCACACAAGGGATTCAGGCCACAGTTGAATAAAACACAACTTTGACAGGGAAACCAGCGAGTGTGTGGCATTTCTCTTTGTGCACCGCAGTAATGCATACCCACTCCCAAGGGAATTTTTCAAAAACATGTTTGTACAGGGTGTTTGGTACCAAATACCCTCGGCCGGTAGTACTCTATTGGAAATAGCTGAACTGTTTCAAATGAAAACACTCGGCATTCTGCCCTTCTGCATTGGGAATTATAACAGCTATTTCCAGTTGCTCATCAACAAGCCTTTTCCATAGCATTTAACTGAAGTGTGTTGCACATTTTAGGACAGCCCCCAAATCGACAGGAAGACAAACATACACACAGAGACATGGACAGACTGAGAGAAACAGACAGACAGAGGGACAGACTGAGAGAGGCTGGCAGACAGCCAAGCCAGAGACCACTCCACTTACCCAGTGGAGGTGACATTGTTGGCCAGGGCACCGTCATAGTGAGGTATGCCCTTGCTGCTGACCACACTGATCTGACCCCCTACGGCGTTGGACACCACGCCTGCATGGATGGCTGCTACACACAGAGGAGAAGACTGGGGGGGGGAGGGAGGGGGAACACAGAGAACGCTTGTTATCTAAATGCCTTTTCAATACAATTAGAGGCATTAGAATGCTTCGGGGAATTTTCTTTTCTTTACCAAGGCTGACAAGGGTAATTTAACCGGCAGCACCACTTACATCGTGATCAGAGAGAGAGAGAGAGAGAGAGAGACTTTTTCAACCTTCATGCAGGGAGAGATAAAGACTGATGAGTCAGCATGATGTCACCCCCTTGCTTGAGAGATACAGCTTGGCATGGCTAATGAATCAATGTGGCTGCCGTCCAAACCAAACCCTGCTCCCTAATCACCGAGAATCAGACAGTTCCCGGTTCCACTCTAGCTGCTCGCTCCATCCCGAGGAACAGCTGCTTGAGGGAAGTGGGACTGCATTTACTGGAAAGAGACCACACCGGGATTCACAGCTGACAAAAGTGTGTAAAACATTTGCCGACCAGTGCGTACATGAACACACACACACACACACACACAGCAGTTAAGATTGCCACAGGCAACAGTTATCCCTCTAAAACACCCCAAAAAACACACCACATCCGAGGGAGCACCACACCAAACCGCTAACACAAACACACAGCGCCGCTCCAAACCACCGCACCCTGCTTCTGACACAGGAAACCACACCAACTTAGTCTTACACACATACGATAAGTGGCCTGTGGGATTAGGACAGTCACTACAAGTAATCAGAGTGTGTGTGTACGTGTGTACTTTTGTGAGTGTGTGAGTGTGTACTTTTGGAAATAAAAGTCCAACAGACTAAAAAAGACGTCCCACTGGGTCTAGGAGGGGCGCCCTAAACACTAGGATTCTGGCTGTTATTTGTATTGTATCATTCCTCTGCAGTCGAATATAAGAGAGAGAGAGATGTTCAGGGCTTCAATCTCTTACAATCAACTGCTCCCTCTCTCTGAAACACAAACCCATGCACATGCATGTGTATGTTCGCGGCACACACACACACACACACACACACACAACGCTTCATCGGCTTCTCGATCATTCCCGCTTGAAGCTTTTTCTAAAAATCTGAGCGCACGCCAACACACACACACACACAGCTCCGCTCAACAACCTCTCGCAGCTGGACTAGATTAGAGAACTGCTTTTTCGGCCAAACAATTAGCTCACCCCGCCCTACCCCTCCCCCACCCCCTGACCCTACCCCTCCCCTGTGAGTCTCATTCTCCCCCTCAACACACACACAGCACCTGGCTTCCCCACCTTTAAAGCCTACTCTTCCCCACTGGCTCCAAACATGACATCATCAGTGCTGTGAGGTCATCAGTGCGAGACATGCCACAGTCAGAGAGTCGTCTTGGCACCATACAACTGGTAGACGGCTAAAGTACCATTTTAATGAGTGATCTGTTACATCCTACACCGGTGGACACTGAAATGTCTGCCTGGGGGATAGGGCTAGCCTAATTGTGTGTTTTTAAAGGCAGCCTGAAGGGATGGGGTGGCGTTTCACTCGCATGACCACCATTGTGTCTGTGTGGGGACGGTGGAATTTGGCCTTGAGCTGCTGGAACCATGCCAACAGATCATAGCACAGTGCATGCTTTGCTTCGGCACGGTGGAGGACATGCCCACCTCTGGTTAACCTAGCCAGTCAAAGGTCTAGTAGGCTAATAAGATTTTTTGTCAAATTCACCAAATACGTGGCTTGTAAAGCTTCTGTCAATAACTTACCTCTCTATAACCATTGGGGATGGTTCCAGAAATTTCCTCAACAGAGGTCAAGCATCCAGCAGGACAGTATTTACTTCAAAGAGAAAGAGAGAAAGAATGTTAGACTTTAAAAGTTTGCCCAAAGGTGACCACAGTACAAAAGGTACTTACGTAAACTCTGCCTCTGCAAAATCAGCTCCTTTGTCCAGGCAGGTGATGAGATCTGTGAAGATGAACCAAATATAATGCAACAACAGTATGCTGAACAGCTAATATGTCACTTCATATATTTTTCATCCAGACAGTCAGAAGATGAGATTGAGCAACTGACAAGTGACAATGATTTATTTTGCTACCTTTATTTAACCAGGAAAGGTTAAGTAAATGCTGATAAAAGAGATTAACAATCTCTTTTTTAAGAGCATCGATAAGCAGCAGCAAATTATTAAATCACAATAACAAACAATAAAAGAATATAGAACATTTGTAAAAGAAATAAAACACCTTGAAGTAACTAAAAGAAAATTACCAACCCAAGCTAAAAACAGGTTTAGGAATAAATCTCCACAGCTTTTAAAACGGACTTAAAATGACCAAGAGTCTTTCCATTTTTAAGTGGCAGAGGAATTTGATTCGATAGGAAAATGATTCTCACATCACAGTAAAGTGCTCGCCATGCAGTAAAGCGGGAGGGCAAGGGAGGAGCTGACACAGATGCTTTGGTGATGAGACAGACAAATGCACGCTCTTGGTCGGTGAGTCTTGACCGCGTTATCACAAGAACAATGTGTGTGTGTGTGTGTGGAGCCAGCCTGCTGAGTCAACCTGCACCGACTGCCCCCTTCGAAGGCCTGTTACCATGGCGAGGGCATTGATTTACTTAGCTGTGCAAACCGTCAACCCACGCTGACCATAATTCTCAAACACAGGACAAGAAAAACAAGCGCACACAGTTCCTCTTCTGTACGGGTGGAACAACAGAGAGAGTCTCCTTGTGATTGTGTGGTTTGCTGGCTCCTCTGATTCAGTCAGTGACCAAGTATCCCTCCCTCGTCCAGTTAAAGTGGTGGTTTGTAAGACGTGGCAGTTCATGCGATCAAGTATATTAAAACCTATTAAGGCCAGGGTGTTTTCATATGTATACATCCACGAAAGCAACATTAAAACAAAACCTCTTGGTTGAGAGAAACTACATACGTAGGTTGCTCTGCCATTGAAGAGCAGAAGATACAATATTGTGGACAATGCATATCCATGCCACATCCAGACCCCTTTCAACAATATATACACACACAGAGCAGCTTCCTTCACGGTGGCTATTGCCATCAAGGTATCATTGTTAGAAGGGTGGGACCGTTTCTGAGAAAACATCAAAGCGTTCTTGGTAATGCAATTTCTCTCCAGTAAGAGGATATGTTATCAGATACAGACAGTTTATCCAGGAGAGTAGGGTAAAACCTTTTTACCATAATTTATGTGTCTCTTCCATTTGTCTGTGTTTTCCGGTCTCACACGCAATCTTGGTGCCTCTAAAGCCTATTATTTAAAAACAACTGTATCAATATCTTTTACGTTTCTCTCTCTCTCTAAAACCCCTGTTGAAGTCCTATGGTAACCTCACTCAACAGCCATATACTATATATACACACACACACATATCCACCCATGCACTCCCAGACAACCAGACAAGTACACACACACACCTCTACGGGTTAAACGTCACAGGGCTCTGAAGCAGAGGGTGACAAAGCCCAGACACCGAGACAAAGGGTGAACGAGTCCAGCTTCTGAGGAGCTTAACACACATCCTGCCGGTTTAACCTCTCTATCCGGCACTGTCCTCTCCGCCTCTTACTAGGGACGGGAATTGGCAGGGACCTCACGATACAATCACATTTGCGAGTGCCAATACGATATGTATTGCGATTTTGTATAAATTACGATAAGATATTTTTTGTGTGGAAATGTCACTTCTCTGTACATGGGTGCGGCACATAGTGAAGGCTCACTTCTTCCAGAACGGTCCGCCATTGTTGATTTACATGAACAATGACAGAATGTAGATGATGCGGATAGATCATTGCGTCGCGCCCCAATAATACCATTAATTCCCAAACAATATACAGTATATCTATATATTCCAATATGACACAAACATATTGGAAACATAATACTAACATGTACCATTGCCTCATACCTAGCACTACACTACACTCTCTCTGACCAAGGACACACACTTTCATGATGCCCCTTCACTGTTACTTGAATGTCAGCTTGTGCTATTCACTGGTGAGCCTCTTGTTATCTGAAGTGTGTTGCCAGTGAGCCAAGATATTGCAAGTGTCACAAACACCACCCCCACTCCATATGGCATCTGCTAGACAACCAGCGATCTATGGCTTCCCATTCAAAAGCTCTACACTTTCTCTCTCGTTAACCCTTGTGATGTCCTCAGGGTCAAAATGAGCCAAACCACTAGCTCTTTGTGGCAGATAGAAGGCGCTAAACCTAATTCTACAGCTTACACACACACATATGATGTGCACTGCT
>JAODUG010070241.1:0-42940 GCA_027564795.1 Aphredoderus sayanus
TATATATATATTTATGTGTGTGTGTATATATATATGTATATATATATGTATATGTATGTATATATATGTGTATATATATATATATATGTATATATATGTGTATATATATATATTTGTGTTTTTTGTGGCTTTTAGTTATTTTCTTTGTTACTGTGCTTTGAAAGGTGCTATATAATTAAATTTGTTTTATTATTTATTTTATTAATATTATTATTATATGCCTGTCCCTTTTGCTTTTGAGGTCTACGTAACTAGAGTTTGACCAGTGAACCTGGCAGATTAAAAGGTCATGTAGCTCTAAGGGGCAGGGATCTAAAATGGCACCATTTCCAAATGCTACTGGAGGTAGTTCATGTAGTCACTATTTGAAAAAAATTAATAAATATCAAGTCAAAGTCAAGTCAAAAGCTTACTGAAACCTTAATGTCATCTTAAGGGAAAAAAAGTCTATTGACTTGATAGAAAAGGAAAGGGTATCTGTTACTGAAGAGAGATTGTGAAACCTTTTATATTGTGTGAAGAGACATTTTAAAGGCCTCCCCCTCATCATTTAAAGACATGTACAGGTGCTGTGTGTTGATGGCCTGTGCACCCACACAGTGTTGTTACATTAGCCAATTGAGCCACATATTGGGGAAATGTTGATGACTCATCTTTGGATTCGGGGGAGTGGTTTTTTTGGTCAATAATTATAAAATAAATAAATTACAAAATCTATCTATAAATCACTAAGCCTATCTTGAAGGATAGGCTAGTAAATATGATGGAAGACTTCTAGCCAACTGGTTCTGCATTCAGTCACTGACATCTAGCTTCTGTTTTTCATAATATGAAATAGAATTAGTGATGATAGTCCACAATGCCACTTAAATAATTTGACATTAGGCCTATATGTGTATTATTTGTCAGTCAACCACTGTATTATGTAAAAATGTTTCTAAGGGGTCCACCTCTGGCCTCCACACAACCTGCTGCTAGACTAGAACACCGTTCCAGCCTCTAGACATCAATTTGTCACTTCATGTTACGTTATAAAAATGAAAATCAGCTACAGAAAAATATTTTAGCAATATATCAGATCTGAGTGCTATAAGGTCCGTAGGGTGAACAAGAAATTAAACATCTTCTCATTTTCTTCACAATGTTTTATTGTCATCTCTGTTTTTCTGATTTAATTCCAATTTCATTTACAATACATCAGCTTATCTTCATCAAGGGAACCTCAGTATTGATATTGTAGTAGTTGAAGCAGCATTCCCCCATCTATCCTTGAGCATTGGTTCTCAGATAAATGATGTACCAGTGCAGTATTAATAAGCAAACTGAAACTATGAAACACTATTTTATATGCTTGTGGGCCTGTGACCACCCACTTCCTCTGCTCACCTGCTGTGTCTTCATTTTTGTAGGAGACTGTCAGGACTCAGTGGGTTGCCGACGTACAACTGTCTGCACCTGCAAAAGGGCATAAGGACTCTGCTACTCTTTCTCAAAGCAAATACTTCCAAATAATGACTTATATTCACAGCTGTTCCTGAGCATAATTAATATTAACAAGAATGTAAGCATATGAAATGTTTTTAGTGTACTAATGACTCACAGGTGTTTGTTTTCCCAGGCCTGACTGTGATAATGTCATAATATAACTTAAACTACATTAAATCAAATTATTCCTTCGATACCCCTGTCGGAATGGAACAAATATTGCTCCTGTTTGGTAAAAACATTACTAAACATTGAGTGCACATTTGTGACGGGACAAAAGCTGTGGTTAAAAATGACATTTTATATAAAAAATAATGGCACTGCATAAATGGAAAATAAATTAATAACAATCATTAATTGAGGCATTTTATACAACTTTTTTATTTCCCCAGGCACAACTTCTTCTGCATTTGAATGAATGATGCGTTATACAAACTGACCTTGCCCCTGTCTGAACTAGATAGGTCAGGGCTGTTGATTACCAGCACAGATAGGCCCATGAAGCAGAAGACAATTTTCATTCCCATGGTTGTTACTGGCAAGCCATGATGTGCATTTATCTGTGAATGATAGGCTTGTCATTGATTAAGCCCAATAAGGTCCAATAAAGTTATTTATAAACATGCAGTTTAATTGTAGCATCATAGCCAGTGGTTTAGCATTTAAATAGGGTGGACAATACACAGCCCTTTTCACAGACATACAATTCTTAATTATGTTTGCTTTAGCAGGGCTACCTCAAACATTATTATTTTCACTAGATGTATGTCTTTCCCCTGCTATGACATGCCTGTAACAATTATTCGTTCTCGCTCAATTCTCCACAGTTCAATACTAAAAACAATATATGATTGGCTGGTGCTCCTTGAAGTAGCAAGTCTGTGAAGAGCCTGAGCTGGCTGGCTCAGGGTGTTATATGGACATGCCAATGTAAAAGATATCTAAATAGCTAATTTATATTTTATACTAAACATAACAATAACACTACTGGTTGACACTTTGTATAACTTGGGGTACCACATTTCAGGGGCACAACAACCTTCAGTGACCTTGATTACAAGAATGTATTAAAATCTAAACTCAAATAACTGCTCAATTTGTTATTCTTTTAAGACATTCATTAGTGGGGCAGTTTTCAAACGACACATATTGTGCTAATGGTTTGAAGCATACATTAAAGGATATTGGAGAGGCACAAGGTAGGAAACATTAACGGCTTGTCTAGGAAAGAGTGGACAGAGAGGAGCTAGGGCACATTTGTTTCATCCTTATTTGAGGTCATTGTTGAGTATCACTCTTAAAGGTCAGGAGATGAAAAAGAGGAGCACAACAGAAAAAAGACGTAATAATAACCAAGTGGACATCAGAGAATGCCAGACCCTCCATCTCTCAAGGCTCTAAGCTTTTAGGCCCTATTAGGGTTCTGCTCTGCTAACGCAACAAGTGCACTCTTATCTCCCTGTCATTCATTTTTTTACTAGAAATATCTTTCCATCCATTTAAACGTAATGTCTTGTACATGAAGGAAATGTCTTATAGTTACTGTGTTTTAAGGAGTAAAATCAGCTAAGTGGAATGCTGTCATATAGTTACAGTTGAAAAAGGAATATCGGTAGGCACATGATACAGAAGCACAAAACACTTCCTCGCACAATGAAGTGAAATATCCAAAGGTATAGGCAATCTGAGGACAGCAGGCAAAGCAATTTATTGTGTCGGATAGAAGCAATTACTAGCCAAAATTGGACTGGGCTTAGCTTTCTCTCTTTCATGTGCTCATGGATACTAGCTCTGAGCTGAGAATACTACCGTACCACTGTTGTTATCCTACCAAACACAACACATGCTGGTTGCAAATAACATTTTGTTAGCATATTGCCAAAAACACACACCTTGCAGTTTTGTGAAAGTACAATATCAGCAGGGGTATGTATATATATATATATATTATATATAATTGGGCCACCACAGTCTCTCTTAACCAATCTCCCTTTTCTTGCAGTTTACAATCCATCTTAGATTAGGAAAGTCATTATCAGAGCAAATTGCTCTGAGACAGGCTCGGGCAATGCAGCATCACAATCCTCTTTTGTTTCCTTTATCTTCAAGTGAGTCTTTGACACCTTTTAGATGTAGTTATTGCAACCAATTTGTGAAGTTGATTTGTATGGGTGAATGGACACTTGGACTCTCCAGCTTAATGGTGGCAATTTTACAAAATGGCAAGCTGTCGTAATAGATATCTCAAAAAGATATATAGACTCCCCACACACACTGAACATATAGTGAATATATAATTGTATGTATAACACATTCAGTGTAAGAAAGAAAATTATCAAGTGGGGGAAGGTTGGTCGAATGTGTAATGAATATGCTACGTTGATCTAACACAAATTCTTTCTTGTTTCTATATCTTTTAGACATAATCATGCTAATGTCTAAACACAAGATTAAGTGTACAGCAAGTGGACCAATATTAAGACAGAAAAATATAAATGAATTATTTTTAGCTTTCTGAAGGACGCACCTCATGAATCTCCATGACTGACCTATCACTGACTGTAAGAGGGTGACTATATATTGTTGCTTTCTATTAACAGCCCTAATTGTATGAAATAAAGAACACTGTTAATGTTTGTGGTTAGAATAGTATACATTGCCTCAGCTTATTAGCACATGCAATATCTGAATTCACCTTGGGTGCAGTGTGAATTCATTCATACAATATAATATTTATAACAGGTGTTTTATTTGACATACATTATTATTAATATATATTTTTTATTACAGGTAATTACACTTAATGTTTTAGTTAACATACGTTATTATGTAACATATTTATTTTACATAATGTTATTTAAAGAGATACAATAATGCAGAGAATGGATTGTTGTTCAACAAAAAAACTTTTTACATCATGTTTCCTATGATCGTATCTTACAGCCTTTACACTGATTATGTAAATGTAAATCCAATTGGATCAAACTCTCTGGACTGCAAGGACTATACACGCAACAGGGCAGAGATCGATATGGACTACATATGGAAACGAGAAAGCCAAGCCAAAGAACCCTTCGTCGCTATGTGCATGTTCTAATGTGCACTGAGAGGAGAGGACAAGAGCGGAACATCTGTAATTCTTGCCTTTACACAGCACAGACGTCAAGTGGCGTTAAACATTAGTTCACGTCCCAGAGGTACAGGTAATTCTGGGCAAGGAGCTATCTGCCGTGATACAAAATGACTACAACCTACTGGAGTCCATTGACTGCCAGGGAAGGCACATCCTGTGCTTCTGTGTGAAGGACAAATGGGAAATAGACCCCTCAGTGTGGAGTGACAGCTATCTAGCTTCACAGCAATCACGCTTCTGGACTCAGCGAGTGATCTTTATCATTCTCCACACTTGACAACAAGCAAGATGTTGCGATGCCACCAACAGAAAGGCATCATCACTTGGAATTCATATTCAGATGGTAGGCAGGCAGAAAATGGGAGCTGGCAGATTACATCACCTAAAGTTTGATATTCTTAATTTACTGTCCAGACAGACAAGTATTGCATGCCAAACACATTTTCTCCTTTAAAATAGTACACATGTGAATAGATAAACATGTTTATTGTAAATCTTGAATTCACTGGGATGTAGTACTGGTGGTTTGAACTGGCATTCACATACAGTACATATACAAAATAGACCAAACCAACAACATAACCAAAAGCCACTCATCCATTCCTCCATTTGAATTATTATTTTATCATTGTCGTCTTTCTCTTTTGTTCTTTCTTTATTTCTTTCTTGAAATTCACAAATGTTCAATAAAAAAAATAAGAATAGTTTGTACTGTGACCAATTGTGGTAAGACTACAAATTCTGACATTTCTAAAAAAAAAAGAAATTGGAAATTCTAGTGTGATTGTTGGTTCTGTGTCAATGGACTTTTTTATAATTACAACTGATTGCATTGTTGGGGCGTTGCAGCGCTGCTACTATGACTAGCTTTTGTTACTGTTTATAAGTAAGCCTGAGCATGGGGGCTAATAAAATCAAATAAATATTCATCATCCTCCTCGTCTTATTGGGCAATCCCTCGCCCTCTTCACCAAATCGCACAGGCGTCCCCCTTTATAAAAGCTGCTTCCCTGCACATCTCCGTTTGTCTGGATAAAGCCAGGATAATACTGTATGTGTCTCTGACACTGACGATCTGTCACTGTGGCACAGTTTTCCAACGCTGAGGCAATAAGGCAAGTGCACATCTTTTCCTGGGCTTTTAATCTTTCCCCAGATGTACCGTCGTTTTCTGTTGTGCTGTTCCAAAGGGGGAATCGGTCAGTCGAATTGCAGTCGTCGTGGGAATATTTAGGCTACGTGCGTGTGTTATCTATCCTGCAAGCAGACCGGGTGTTTGAAGGAAACCTTTTGCATCGATGCCGCGTAAATTTGGGATAACCTCAGGTTATCAGGTTCAGCACATTGGCTACTTTTCAACACCTCAACTTCTGTATGTTTTCAACAATTCATCAACTAGTCCTGTCTAAAACTTATAACTGTGTAAGAAGAACCAGCAACCAGATAGCTAGAGCTGTTACCTATGGATATAGTCGTGGATGCTCATAATTGTTTCAGTGGAGCAGGTTCATGTTTGGTTAGTGATGATTACTGATTGGGTTATTATCAGGAGCCTGGACTGAAGGGCTATTATATTGTTCTTGAAAGCAAACAGAAAGTTCCAGGCACTGCTGTTGTTATGGCAAATGAGATTTATTTCTATTTGAACATTGAACTTTTCTATTTGAGTGTCAGTGGTGTGTGTCCAGGTCTTATCATTACTGATAGGGCGTTCTAATAATTTTTTTCCGTGCGGCGTTCCTGTAGCAACTCATGTGAATGGATCAATATAAGGAAGCCAGGTTTTGTTTATGTAACCGTGTGCGTGTGCTCACGCGTGCATATTTGTTGTGATACATATATAAATCTATGATGCACAGTAGGCAATAACCCAATTGTGTAAAACATATTTGTTTAAATACATAGTAGCTGTATTTGATCCAATTGCATAATAGCAATTAATGGCATAATTGTAAAATAAATATAACTTTTTGATAATTTTGTTGTTTTGTTGTACTATTATTATCATTATCATTATATAAGCAAGTGTTATTGTCTTCATTATAACCCTTATTATTATTTTAATGGCACATGTTAGAGTATTAAACTGTGACATTAGCGAATATGAATTTTAATCTTTAAAGAGCTAGTATAATGTTGCTTGACCTTGACTTTACAAATGAAATGTGTGTGTGTGTATGTGTGGGGGGTGATTGAACCTGTAAACAATAATTAAACATATAGTAATTTGTTAGTCAAAGGGAACACGAGAGAACAGCAGTAAGATGTTCTGAACATCTTTATCAGGACAAATGCCGTTTGTCCAGGGAACATGCTGGTTGGTGAAAGAATGAAAGGTGTGTGTTTCCCTGAAAGTGTCATGGTGAGATGGTTGATTTCCTTTCTGGGACATACACGAAGATGTGCAAGAATCAGGCAGCAAAAGCATAAAAACATCTGACTAATCAGACTGGTCATCCATCACATTGAGTCTATTCCAGTAGCGTACGTTAAAGAAATAGAATACAGTATTTGCAGCCTGGCAGCATCTTTTTCTAACTTACACCTCACTCTCTCAGACATACGCAATTATGCAAAAATGTGCTCATCAATAAACATTTGAATTATGAATTATGGAACAACTTCCGTTATAAACGTTGGCTGTGGATGCGTTTGCATGCAAGCTGTGTGTGTGTGTGTGTGTGTGTGTGTGTGTGTGTGTGTGCGTCAGTGCCCGGCATTCACATATACACACAAACCCATGTGTTTGGTCCTGACGGCATTAAACACACTTCCAAGCTACAGTCTCAAGTACCTGACAGTTAGTTACAAATAATTTCCTGGACTTCAAGCACTAATGTTCACTTCAAGCTGAGCCATTTCTTTGCTGGGTGGTCTGTTTGTGGCAGCTGATATGACGATGTGGTGGGAGTAAGTAAAAGGTGGGACTAATGCTAATGCTAATCACACTGCCAGCATCGGCACCACATAGACTATACATTGGTTCCCATTTATCAGATTGTCATGGAGACAGCCATAAGCATTGAGATGATGGACTAAAATGTGGGCTACCTTCTCATCTGGTTAATAAACTATGTTAAACACATTTAACAAAAAGGTCTGCTCCCATGGGTCCTTGTGGACACACTCACACACACGCATAACACACATTTTGTTTGGTACCATGAGAGCCTTTTGCAAGGTGGTGTTATTTTACACATATTTAAGAGAGGTCTGAACATTGTATAGAAAGTTATACAGACATCAAACAGCGTTGAGCCATTGACTTTGATAAACATATGGTAATCAAAACACCTGAACTTACACAGTTTGTTGTTCTGTCTTTGCTTGTGTTCTGGTGTTTCTCTTTGTTGCAAATATCACACCTTTCCTTACGGCCTTGTTCCTCAAGGGGAGGCAAATATATTGCTGTAAATCTAAATGTAGAAGGGACTGTTGCAATTTTTCACACGTTTGTTTAATATCAAACCTAGCAATACAGCCAAGAAAAGTTTTTTAAATAAATAATATATTTACACCTCTCTCCAATGTATTAAATATTTAACCAGAGATGAAACATTAAGTAAAATATTTGATATGTTGAAATCCCTCAATTCAGAATGAAAGACAGAATAGCCTATGTGTGGATAATGGAGAATTGTTGTCGAGAACAGTCTAAAATGCAGGATGTGTTCCTACTGGATGATTACACAGATCTGCTTTGGCAATCAGAAAGCTTTCGTGGCTATTGTTTCATGTTCTATTTAAACTGTTTCATATTGTAGTTAAGATGTTCTGTCTGTCAGAATTCAATAAATATACGATTATTAGCTTTATCAATAAAAGCAAAAAAATCTAATGCAAATATGATATTCCCAAATTTGAGATTAATTTTTAAATTGTAACACCTTTTCGTTTTACAGCAGTGCATGCTGAGATACGACATGGGAATGGACGAATGGTTGGCTGTACTCATGCGTTGAATCTACTTTAAAGTGACACTTCTCAATCCCATTAGTGTGCCCACACCTGCAATAATCAAGCCAGCTTGTTTGGAAACACAGCTGTAGAAGAGAACACACACTGTAGGTGGGGTTCACACTCTCACACTCATGCAATTGTCTTTACACACAAGCTGGTTCTTTAAAATGCAATTGAGGAGTGTACCTTGAGGTGATATTGAAATATAGTAAAGCCTGACTACAGTACCTTGTTATAAGGGGTCACGCGATTTCTTAAACTTCAATATTACCGGTACTTCATTTGCATACTACATTCTAACATTTGTGACATGTATTTTCTATAACCAATGACACAGAGTAGAAAGATTGTCCTTTTTGCGACAAGGGAATTTGAGTGTCTGCAAGCGTGGACACATTATTATTGCCCATTATAACAGAGAAAAGAGAGAGAGAAGGAGCAAAAGAGTGTTTGATGGGTGTTATAATAAGCCACATTGTACGACTGAGTGAGTCTGGATGGGTAATAGCATCTGGGAGGCTTGTCCTCTGCCAGGTCCCTATGGGCCCACTAAGGCTGCCAGAGGAGGGACAGAAGCATAGAGTTCTATGGACAGAAGAGGGAGAAGAAAGAGCTGATGTGAGAGGAATAAAGGCAGAGGGCAGGACACTGTTCGGTCGTCAAGCATAAACTAATGTTTGCATTGGATGAATGGTCATTAAGCAATTCTTAGGCGTAGTATGGATACATGCGTAAGAGCGCAGTGATGTACGGCAGCGGTCGTCTGTTCATAGGTGATGTCTTAGCTGCATAGGGTAAACTGGCATATTGGAGTCACTGTCTGGTCATGAAAAGGCATTCTGTCATAACTAGTCACATGGGAGAACTGGTCACCAGCTAAGGGGCAGTGTGACTGTACTGCATTTTGTTTTTGAAATCATATTCTTTTACATTTCACTTTCAGATGTTTTCTAAATACTCAGGTGTAGCTTCTTCAGTGGTGTATTTAGAATATTAGTATTTGAGTATTTCCCAGCCTTGGAAGGTACTAGTGATGAGTCATTCTTTTTGAGTCAATCTTTGTTCTTACTCAGGACTCACTATTCCTTCAAGTGGGAGTGGGTCTTCTGAGTCTATGATTCTTATAGGAGCACCAAAAAGCTACAAGAAAGACGAACAATAATTGTTATGAAGGCTACTGGGTGCTAAATGGCTTCAAATACTGTACTCATTTAATCAGACTGCAATGCAAGAGAAAAACATCTCCAGTCTTTGTCTCATTGTTCATGTGATAAGGACACACTGACACAAATAAATCAGCTTTTCATTCATGGTCACATGATTACTACCATAGGGACCGAAGCGACAACGAATGAAAGGATCTGGAAATACGATTTGGTTGTTTGCACACATGACACTAGCTTGAGCAACAGAGACCTGAAGAACCAAAGACTCAAAACAAGATTCAAAGGTCTGGATCGTTCAGATCAGAATTGCCCATCACTAGTAGGCTACACTGGCAGTCAGAGGCTTGTTGTGAGGTCTGTTGCTGGGTAGACACTCAAATCCTGTCTTGCATCCGGTTGCATATATTTACAGGTGTCAGGAATTTGTAGTGCGCGGGTGTAGACATACTTAATTTGGAAGAAAAAGCATATGCCAACATGCTTTCTGTGTGTACGTGCACATGAATTGACAAACAACTGAAGAATTACTAAAGACAGGATTGATGCATGGTTGAATTATAAATAAATAACCTACCTTTAAAGGTGGCGGGATTTTTACAGTTAGAAAAAGATGTAATGAGAGTGGAGGGTTTTTTCACAGCAGATCTCTGTGCAGGCTATGATCACTCTCACCAGAGGGCAGTAGAGTTTGTACTTGTCAGGCATTGTGGCCTGCAATTGCTACCTTGTCATCCACAATGGTAGCGAGCGAAGAACCTGGAAAAGGTAGCTAGTCCACGTTAAGATAGTCGTCTGACTGTAGACAAGCTTAACTCAAGAAGGGGTGATAAGGTTTTCTCTTGAATCCCAGCTGCAACGTTAATTTTGTAGAGGCATTCAGAGTAACTTGGCTTGTTATGAAACTACTTATATATATTTTGATCCTCATCCAAGAAGCTTCTTCAGTTCTACTGAAGAAGGCGGGGAATGTCTGACCTTAAACTTCTGTGTGCCACCCCAGAGAGACATTCCCAGAGAGACATCCCTACCTGTCAGTAGAACTGAAGAAGCTTCTTGGATAAGCAGCATACCATCTTCAAGTCTTTTCACAGCAGTCCATATACTACAAGATATTTACAATGTATTTCGCTGCCATATATTGTTTCTGCGAGACAGTATAAGTTGCTTCTTCTGTACGTAATACCAGGAGAACGATGCCAGGCATGGTCATGATCTGTTGCCACTGCACCTGCAGGCAATGCCTCTGTGCTGTCTCCTGGGAAAGGCATCTCCAGAGTCATCCAGGACAGCTGCTCTAAGAAGCTTTCTTGTTCGCTGGTAAATTGACTCCCGAGGTTGTGAGCCACTTCCAAGCGGTGTGGAATACTTTGATATATGCTTGATTTCCATGATACTTTTTTGTTAATCATTGTTTAGTCCCCATACTGTAAATATCACAATATTTAACGTACAGTAACAGAACAGGACAATTTATTACACTTATGTATGGATTAATAATAGCTGTATTAAAAAGCAAATGCAAAACAAAACTCAAAATCTTAATGTATTTCAAACAAATATATCATAACTCTAATGTACTGTATAACTTAATATCACAAATTATTGTGGCATTTATTGTTAAACATAATTTATTACCAGGTTTAACTGTCCTCACCAGGTTTAACTGTCCTCACTTATTCCACACGGAATCTAGACAGCACTGCTCCTTCATTAATCCGGATTTGTCCACTGGCTGATGTATATATATATCCTCTGGGGCAAAGTGTTGACTACACACCGTAAGTGCTCTTACAAAGGATTTTGAAACTCTGCTTCTCTTCCTTATGTTTGTTGGATGGGCTGAGAAATGGACACGGGCAGAAAGGAAAAAGCAAAATTATGAATCACATCAGCATATGGAAATGGTTTAGCATCTAACTTTGATTAAAGTCAGTATCTTTCAAGCTATTCTAAACAGTTTTGGAATAGGTGAGTTATTATACATTTATTGTAGTAATAAAAGTAAACACTTAAACACAGATAGGCAGCACTGCATATTTGGTCAATTGGAAATCATCAATATCGTTACTAAGAAAAAACAAAATTGTAAATACAGTATATAAATATTTAGTCTTAAATGTGCTGTAAGTTGAATTTTAGAGCTATACATTTAGTAACATTTCTTTTAAATGTCATATACAGTACATCCATCAGCTATCAGTGAGTGAAATGCTCTGTGAGAACATGTGCTCTGGTTGACAACCAGCCTCTGTATAAATCATGGTAGATTTTGCCAGATACCAAAGGTTCTGACCAATCAAGTCGTCTTTTCCCTGATAGGTCCAGCGAAACAACATTCCCTGTCAATTACATGAATGCGCACATACAGCTACAATAAGTTTGAAGGGCTTCACAGTGGCAGACCAACGGGCTCCAGGAGATGGGGACAAAGGAGGAGGAGCAAGAGCAATAGTCGGGTGGAGCCAGGAAAAATAAATGTAACAGTATCAGCATTTGTGAATAAGAAAAATGTATGTGTGAATAGTGTGACATTTTTTTGTAAATCACAAAATACATTTGTGAATCGTGTGACATTTATTTTTGAATTAAGAAGCTAATCTGACTCCATACTCAAATACTGAAAGTCCTAGTGGGTGTATGGATAGAGATACTGTATGAGGGAGAAGCAGTGTGCCACTAAAAATATAAATTTGTGCAAATGAGTGCGGTTGTTTGTATGGCTGACATTGTGAATGTGTGTATGTGTGTTGAACTGCAACCTGTTCCATGGAGAATGCTGGATATTTATAGTGTTTTGGCTTTGGGTATCTTTGTGGCACCTCGGGAGTGATGTTTTTCAAAACAATCTTTCTTATTTATATGGAAAACCCGAATAGTGTAGTTCAAATGCGGTTTGCCGACAATATTCAAGAAGGGCACCCCATGCTGCATTTTAACCAGGCAAACTAAGGAAAACACACACAAAGGCACAATTGTCCAGATGATATGCTGTTTGTGTACCTCATTTAATCATTGCACTAATGCTCAATATGTGACCGGTAAGGGAAGCTGTGTAATAAGGCCATTAACCCAGGGAAGATGTATAACAGTCACACCCACTCTATTCCGCTCCTCCATCCTTTTTAGATGCAGATAGAGGGTAAGACCTGCATCATTAGAGACAATACATGAAGGACCATGTAGTACGAAGGACGCAGACTCTTTAGAATGTGACTTAGAAAGTATATCTTTAATTTCTCACCTAACCTTTTCCTCTTGAGATGAAATGTACAATTCACAATGTGTCATTAAACCACCTACTGTATAATGTAGCAAAACATTGCATATCTGCCTGTAAAGAAGATGTACAGTGTTTGTGGCAAACTGCTTCTACAGTTTAAACACATGCACTGTTTATTCTGTTCTATAACAAATTCAAATGATGGCAACATAGTGTTAATTGGAAATGCTCATTGGACATATACTAATATGGCATTTCACGACCCATATGGAATGTATTTTGATATAGCATGTGAAGGCACTGTGCTCATATTTTCCATTCTCTTGCCACAGGGTGCTGTTGGAACTGAAGTCAGGTGTCGAAGAAATTGAGAGGATGGTTATATCTTGAGAACTCTACTTTCAACCCATGTTCTCCAGCAGACTGCCTGAGACAAGCCTGAACCAGAGCTGTCAATATTAAACGGAGACTTTTTAGAATGTAAAAAGGGTTCCTGACCTCTCCTATTATATTGCCGCCCTATAAATGGTAGCTCTTGTCCCTTTGCTATATCATTCCAAATACCACACAGCCAGGAAATTAAGTCCTTGGGGAAATCTTTAAACCCCTCTTGACACTACTCCACCTAATCCACCCTTACCTTCCTTCCTCTCCCTGAACCTGCCCACCCCTTCTGCCATGTCCAATAACACCACCGCCCTCAGTGGTCGGGGAGTCTCCGATTGGGTAGAGAACCCTCAGTGCCCACCCTCGGTGGGAGGGGCCACGTTCCTGATTGTGGCGTACAGTACTGTCATAGCCATCGGGTTGCTAGGCAACACGGGCCTGGTGTTCATCATCGCCCGGCAACAAGAGCTACGCAATGTCACCAACATTCTGATCGCCAACCTCTCGTGCTCCGACATCCTCATGTGTGTGGTGTGTCTGCCGGTCACCATCATATACACACTGATGGACCGCTGGGTGCTGGGGGAGGCCCTGTGCAAGGTGAGCACGCTCTAGACACACATTAAAGGTGGGCTCAGCGATTGTACACTAATACACATTTAGTCAAATTCACCAAATATCTCCTCATGGTTTGCTAGCTGTTTGGTAGCTGTGTGTGCTGAAAAAATAATCTTGTGTTTCTACGCAATCCTGTGCAATAAATGAGAACACAAACAAAGTGGTGTAGAAGAAAGCATTTGGTGTTTCTACCCAGTCACAGTTCACTAAATGTGAACACAAAGTGGTGTAGACCATGACAACAATGTCTTAGCCTTTGCAATGTGTTTCCAATGTGGGGGGCGGAGCTTCTGAGGAAGCGCCATAACATTGAAAGGAGAAGTGTTTTTGATTTGATCCAGTTAAAATCAACATTCTTTCTCCAGATTTAAACAGCTGAAATAACAGCCTGGGCGTTACATACACCTCGTTTGGTTGACATCTCCCTGTACCGTGTCAGTTTCCCTGTTCTTGTTATTGTTGTTCTTCCATTGTCCTTGTTAGGAACAGGACAATGGACACTTCTTTTATGATTGGTATGCGTTGAGCATTCAATTTGCCGACCTCAGAAAATCTGTAGCGTAGCCACGCCCACTTCTTCACTGTGTATTGAAGAGTTGGTATAGGTTATGCAAGCGTCCAGCCCTCATCCGGTGTTGCTATTCTGCGTCCTTGTCTCTCCCACTCCTCCTCTGCCAGGTGACTCCATTCGTCCAGTGCATGTCCGTTACAGTGTCCATTTTCTCTCTGGTGCTGATCGCACTGGAGCGCCACCAGCTGATCCTGCACCCCACGGGCTGGTCCCCCGCGGCAGGCCACTCCTACCTGGCAGTGGGGCTAACGTGGCTGGTGGCTGGCTTCATCTCCCTGCCTTTCCTCTCCTTTAACATTCTCACCAACGCCCCCTTCCAGAACATCAGCCTGCCCGCCAACCCCTTCAGGTGAGACACATGAAGTGCCTTCAAAATTGGCGAACTTGGCGAATGTTTGCGAACATATTTATAGTCTTTTGTTTGCTTTGAGTTCACCATGAATGTTTGCAAACACAAGCAAACGGTCTAAGGAGCTAGTTCTCGGCGGACACACATTGACGCTGGACGAAGGGTAACAGTTAAAATAATTTTATTTATGAATAATATTGGAATGTTTACACAGAACATTCAAATTTCAAGTTCAAAGCAAACATGTTTTCCATGAATGTTTGCCTCAGTTCACCTATGATCTACATGGTAGGCACCCTCCAAAGGTATGTTTTATCTATTAGCTCTACTACCATTCACTGATGGTAGTAGTCAATGAAGGGTAGTAGACCCGTAGTCCAAAGTGAGTACAGTTTTAGCTTTCTAATTGTTGACTATGACAACCAGGACCAACCACTAGAAATGCTACTGCATTGTTTTGGAAATCCACAGCAAAGTAAGCTAACTCTAGCAGGCAACATTCTTCCACAACACAAAGCAGACTTGTACCTTGAACACACCCAGAAAATAGTTTGTTGGGAAATTTTCATCCTTGGTATGCAGGATAAGAATAGCTAATTGGAAGAAGGAAAATCCTCACAGTAGTTTTTACTTGTTTTGGCTGAATTCAGCTCCTCTCACGTTGATTCATATGGGCGGAGGTGATACTTCAAAACCAACCCATCGTAACAAAGGTGTCAGTTGACCCGCCCTAACAGGTGCCACAGAACTGATATCGGCAGGGTTCCTACACTATGGAAAATAATGGAAAGTTCAGAATCAGGTTTTTAGTAATTTCCAGGTCTGGATAATGGAAAAAGATTTGGTTTTCCAAACGTTTGCCTCTATTCTGTTTTCTAAAATATAAAACTTTAATAAATTGATAATACAAGTGTTTTTATGGCTTGGAGCATGGTTTGGAAAGCCAAAATGCTTACCACTGTGTGAGAGAGTGCGAGCCAGAGCGAGCTTGTTCATTGAATGCAGGGCATGAAGTATGACTTGTGACTGAACACACACTCCTACACAGCACTGCCTGTACGTCACAGCCTGCAAAATAGCTCTGCCACATGTGCCTTATAACTGTCCCAATTAATTTAAATGAAAATGCGGCAATAGATTTGAGTTGCATATGTTTGGTGTTAATTGATTAGTATGAGTAATAGTTCAATATTCTGGCAATTCTTTCTGTGTCAATAGATGGATTTTCAAACAATTCATTTACAAAATAAATGGTCTGAAAGAAGTCTGGAAAAGTCTGGAATTTTAAATAGAAAATCAGGTCTGATCAGCCACATCCAATCAAAACACCTGTATGGTGACGGTCGCTCCAGCTAACAAGAAGGTCATTGTCCTGTCTGTGTCCTCCAAGGGATCATGTTATCTGTATGGAGCTGTGGCCCTCAGACAAACACCGCCTGGTCTACACAACGTCCCTGCTGGTGTTCCAGTACTGTCTGCCTCTGCTGCTGGTGCTGCTCTGCTACCTCAGAATATTCCTCCGTCTGAGGCGACGCAGGTCCCACACTTTGTCATTATCGCCACGGTTCACTAATGTCACATGCTCTTATTGGTAATAGTGTGTGTTAGATCTGGTACAGTAATGGTTTGCAAGCCTTTAGAGCCACAGGGCTCTCAAAAATATTTTTTAAAGTGCATCTTTAAAACATTTTTTATAGTGCATCTATGTGAGTTTCTGCCACTAGATGTCATACTAGAGGAACTGCATCGCAGACTAAAACAAATGCTTCTTGGGCCACACACACACACACGCACGGGCGTGAGCAGAAAAGAGCAAAGCAGCTTGCATTACAACACAGAGAGAAGGAGCGTAACGTCATTCTCTACTCTAGGATGCAATTACTCCAATATATATTTGCATAGGAAATAGTATGCTCTCCATTAACGTTTAAAATATTGCATAGAGCAATCTCTCCCTGTGCCAACACCTGACTAAAACAAATGGGTCTTTATCAATCTCTGCAGAAGCCTGATAACGACCCATTCATCTGAATCAGGTGTGTTGGAGCAAGGAGACATCTAATGCATGCAGGGCAGGGGGTCCCCAGGACCAGGGCTGAGGACCAGTGTCACAGGCTATATGAAGAAGCCGATGTCAGCCACATATTATCTAAAGGCAACATTCTCCAAGTGAATGCACTCAAGACGTCACGTAGCTGCTGGCCTACAGTGAGTGTAACAGTCCTGCTGTGTTGTGCAGGGACATGCTGGAGCGCAGCAGGAAGACCCGCGGGGCCCAGAGGATCAACGGCATGCTAGCAGCCATCGTGGTGGCCTTCGCTCTGTGCTGGCTGCCGCTCAACGTCTTCAACACGCTGTTCGACTGGCACCACCAGGCCCTGCCGCGCTGCCAGCACGACGCCGTCTTCTCGGCCTGCCACCTGGTGGCCATGGCGTCCAGCTGCGTCAACCCCGTGGTGTACGGCTTCCTCAACAGCAACTTCCAGAGGGAGCTGAAGGCCACGCTGCAGCGGTGCCAATGTGGCGCGGCCCCGCCCGAGAGCTACGAGAGCTTCCCCCTCTCCACCGTGGCCAGCGAGGGCATGACTAAGGGCACCTCCCTCAACAGGATGAGCTCCATGTGCGCCGCGTCACCCAGACCTCAGACCTGCGCTACTGTGCACAGCTAATGGGAGGCATATTGTGTAGCGGAGGAAATTGCATCGACATTTAGTGAACAAGTGGCTGATGATGGCCATCGACAAGTGGGAGCTTGTAAATTAGCCAGAACAGACGGGTGACACATCGCTGGTATAAACTACTGCACAGCCTGGAATATGACTGGAATCTGATAACAGAACTTCATTTCCTGACTGGAAGTTATTTCCCTCAGATGACTGTACAGGGACACACAGGTTGAGTTTTCCATAATGTCTAAATGAAAAGCCTGTAATTGACAGCACTGCTAAGTAAATGTCAGAGGTCCAGCAGTCCAACAGTGTGACTGACCTACTGTATAATAAGATAAGTATTTTATTGATGGAAGGGAAAGTCAAATAAAGCGATAACAACATAATGTATGCTTACACATACACACACAACATTAATATACAGATACAGCTTTATACCTGGCCATTAATGCTGTCTGACAATGCAGTCCAGAGATTAAACAGAACAGACTTGGTAAGTTAATAATGATAATATACAGTATACTTACTAAGTTAATAATGATAATGTAATTTACTGTATTGTAAATAATAGTATCATTATTAACTTAGTAAGTTAATTATAATATTATTTATTATTATTTGGCATGAGGCTCATAAGCACACAACACACACATAAACGCAATATCCTAGCACCTATTTACATGTATGAACCACTTTGCATAGAGCATGTTAAAGAACAGACATTAGACCTGCAAAAAGCTGTAATCATCAATTGTATCATTAATAATAGCATACAGTGTAAAAAATGTATGCAGTTGACTTTTCAAAGTGAAAGTGAATTAAATAAATACATTTTCTCTGCAAGGTTTTCGGAGCAATAATGGCATAAATTGAATCAACCATCTAAAATATAACTAATGACTTTTCCTAAAGAGTCTTGATTTCTGTTTTGTTCTGTTTTCTGGGGTTTGTACTATGGCAGAATCTATCTACATTAGCTAATGTGATAGGCTATTATAAATTTAGTGGAGGCTAAAACAGTACTTATATAATAATGGATTTTAAAGCATAATTAAAAGTACATAAGAAGGACTATTGGGAAAGATCAAATACAACAGATTAAAGATTTATCATTCAGCAGGTCAGCTCCACTTTCCACCAGTCTTCTAGTGTGAAGAGGCTTCAAGGTAATAAATTCCTGGATGGGGCATGGGGGGATAAGATCTGATGAGAAATGAAATCAACTTATTATCATAATGGCCTACAGACATGCGGTCTGTTGCCATGGCGACAACATTTTTTGAGCACACTGTACGTCCACGGAAGCACTCGTCATCATAGCAACCAGACATGTACCTTACATCTGACCTGTCCTGAGCTAAGACAGCACACTTGGTGACCAGAAGACTTTGTAATTTGTCCAAATTGATGGAGATTATGGCGTGTGCACTAGGAGGCAATTTTATGAATTTCTAAATGAAGGCTATACAAAATGCTGTCTTAATAGAACACACATGACATTATGATTGTGAGTGAACATTTCCGTCTTTAATGCTGTTGTTTATATCAAAGTCTGGCAAATTCTGTAAATTAATATAATAAGATGTTTTCCAGAAAATCTGTGTATATATGTTATATATAATGTTGGTGTGCATTTCAATTCTGTATTCTAAATCAGTTTTATTATAATCATAATTTGCCTTTGCATTTGCAGTTGCCTTGAGTTGTTTTGAATTGCTAATCAAACTTACTGTTTTAGTGTTAATTGTCTGTTTATTTTCCTTGCGTATAAAATTACCCATCAGCTAAATTGCTGGGGTTGCAAAGTCTATTATTGTGCTATAGCATCTTCTTTGTGGGTCATCTCACATACTGTAGGTTTATGCATGGAAGAGATTACTGTATTTCTTCAATCACCTCTTTGAGGCTAGCCTATAGCTAGGAACCTGTTTCCTGTTCTAATGTTATAATGCACATGAAACATCATACTGACTAATACCTATATATATACTGTAGAGTGGAGGACATGATGTAAGATATTGTATGATTCACATAAGAATGTCTGTTAGCCTCTTAACCACTGATGACCGATTGTCAGCTCTTTTACAAAGAGTTTATAAATACTTTATTCCAAGTATCAAAGTGCAATAATTACCCTTAATTATGTGTCATAACATCTTTCAGTGATACAATATTAATCAATGTTAGAATAAGAACAAAGAAGTCACAGCGTCACATCACACACAGCAGATCAAGCTATCTGAACATTGCAGTAGACGGCTAAATTGACAGTGAGGTTATAATGTGTCCCAGTCCTCCAATCCAAATCTCGCAAAACCTTAATATTAAGAACTATATTTACCACACCACCTAACACACTTAACAGGGGAAATGATTTAAGGCTGTCCTCTGTCGACATCTGGATTTGGATACTTTTGAGGACAGCAGTAGGATTTTCGCCTCTAGTGTGAACCATGGTTTGGTTGTTGGAGGCACTGTTGGATTCCCGAAGGTCTGACAGGACAAGTACACAGAAATAAGATAAGAATCACCGGCAGCTGTTCATGTCCCAAGCTCCACGGCTGCTGGAGGGACGGAATAACATCATGAGAGCTCTCACGCCACATCGCACATTTGACATTGTACCCAAATGCTATTGTGCTTGCCAGGGAAACAAACCTTGTATTGCAAAGAGATGTTCTAGGATTTTGCATTGGTTACTTCTTTTGCAAACATTAGCATAGTTAAAAATATTACAAATCTACGTTGAAAGAAATGCTGCAGCATATTGGAATCACATGAGAGCTGATTAGAAAGTCATACAACCTGATAATGTGAGAGAAGCCATAGCAGTGGCCCTGTTTTCATTTCTTTCTTTCCCCGGGTGGTAGAACTACAAACTAGTCTCTCCATCTCTGTTTCCTTGGTTACATGTGGTGTTGCACAGTGTTGCTATTTGTAAAGTAGCACACACACACACACACAGAGATGCATTTTATTACATTTCATAATGTGGTCTAATTATGTGAAAGCGGCCCCCTGAACACCTGCCACGCACATGGCACATGCCAAATGATTTGCATTATCTTGAGCAGCAAGCTATTGTAGCTGTCAAGCCTCAGATGTGGGGTTTGGGCATTAGCTCGGCTACATTCGATCCTTGCCCGTGTGGGCCAAACTATAGAGTGACAGAAACAATGTGCCGCTGGCAGCGTACATGTTCCACTCTACACCCTGACACAACTCTATCCTCCTCTGCCCTTCTCTGTCCCTTTCCCATCTTACACCATTGTTAACCCGTCCGTGATTCAAAATGCATACATACAGTGTAACGTAATAGGAGTGCAGTGGGAAAACAAGCTCACTGTGAGATCATTACAATTATTAAATTGTGAAATCAATTCTACACAGGGTTAAACAGTGATAACCTCATGACCCAACACTAACCTCTGTGGTCAGTGGTCAATGCTGTTCACAAGGGTTTTCAACGGTTTATGTGATTGTTAATCTATGAAGATGAACTGTCATACAATCATGGACATTGGCAGCACCGTCTCATTTACTAGACACTACTGCTTTCTTGTTTATGAATGCTGTCATATTATTTTGACGGATCCATTCTATTACTGTAGTAGCAGAATTGGTTTACTGTAAGGTGTATATTTGTCATTGGTGGCAAGGCAGTAAGCACACTTCCTGTTTGTCCATAATTATCTTTCCAGTGTACTACCAGTACACCGGTTTCATCAGTATGATGAAACATACACTTATATACTCACTCATAAACTCATATAGATGCACTTTGATCACAGTATGATGTGATGCTGCTGGTTTCACTGGGTTAACCCTAACCCTAACCTCATATAAAAGTTAACATTAAGTTATTATGCTATGCAGCTTTAATACTGAGGGGATTGTTAATGTGATGCCACAGGCTGCTGTCTATACCCGTGGGATCTGGAGCCCGATGTAACATATAGCCAGCCAGCTTTAAATATTACATCTATTGTGTTTACCTTTAACCTTTATTGTTTTTGTTGAGCTGCCTCTGACAAATATAGCCAATATCTAGGCATTCCTTGTAGATAACATGGACTTGTTGATCTTCTGTAATGTGTTTAAGCACCACTCCTTGTTATGTAACTTTTTTTTACTCATTCACATAAAAGCATTTATTTTTCCTTTCTTGACCTCTGCTGTCCTCTATTTTCTCTCCTTTCTTGGAAACAGGATTCTCTATGATAAAGAAGGACCCCTCAGTCTGTGGACCTGCACACTTGAGAGAAAATATTTTAGATAAATGTCAATTGCTTGGCTTGATGTGACATGTGTAGTCACAGTCATGTAACAGTCTGGCTATCAACAGTCTGCCAAATGACTGCAGGGAGAATGATGAGCTCAAAAAAGCATTAACAATCAGATTCTAGTTAATGTCTCTTCACTGCACATGCCTTCCAAGGTTCTACGGCTTGAGTGACTGTTGTTCTGAGAAGTTGGGCAAAAACGTAGTTTACACATAAAATTATACATTTAGCTAGCACAGGAAATCAATTACGCATATTTCTGGAAAAACACATTTCCATACCTAAACATTCATTAACAATTTGTCCTGGATTAAATGTGCATGTTTATAATATGGATGAATTTGAAGGTGTACCATTATACTTATCAAGGAGCATATAGCCTACATATTTACGAGATCTCATCTCATATAACTGAGCACTATACATTCCACTATTGTTGCAGAATGTAATTACATTTTACTAGAATATGATTCTGCAAGATAAACGTAGGTGATATTAGACATTCAGTCTAACCACAGCTTTTAGGAACTGCATGATTATGTCTGTAAAATAAAGATCACCTTCAGAAGACTGCGGCATTACATAATCTCATGCTCATGTCTTTAGAGCGACATCTAGTGGTGAATGATGTGGCTTCTAAGGTGTTATAAAGGGAGTGTACTGTAAATTCAGTCATGGGTTTGAGAGATGCCTTTCTGTTTAGACCTCCTCTCAGGTTGAAGGGATGTGGTCCTATGCTGCTGTTGCAGAGATATCACAGACCATATAAGCCAGTCAGTTGTCCTGCCCAGATGGAGGGAGACTTTGGATCTGTCCTCACCCAGAAGTGTGTACACACAGAGCCAGTGGTCGATTATAATCCTTCTGTTCTTTGGGTCAAAATGACCCAAATCACTAGCTTTGTGGCAGATAGAAGGCGCTAAACCTAATTCTACAGCTTACTCAGACATATGATGTGCACTGCTGGCACAACAAGGTGTGTGTTTAAAACCTGAGGACAACAACACAAATACATAAACAAATAATAAATACATACATACATACACACAGAAATGTCAATTAAAAAAAACACACAAAATCATACACAATAAGATGGCGTCGCCGGGTAGCCAGATACCAAATGTTCTTATATCAAACACCTGTGTGACAAGTACTGGATACCAACTGATAATACTGAAACACATTTAAAAGGACAGTGAATAAGAAAATAATTGCTCATTGTTCCCCAGAGACATAAACCTATTTATAAAACATCACAACACAACATACAGTAGCACAGGACACCAACGCAGCAGCCATTAACTTATTTATTATACTGAATTTACGAAAAGTAAAAGCAACACTTGAATAAACAGTATTGTGAATTTTTAGTCTGTTATCCGGTTTGTGGTGGCTGTTTTCTGAAAAGCATTCCACTGTACACAAGGCGGATGAAGTGAATAAGAATCTTTCAAAACACCCAAAAGCTTACAGTGGACATTCTCGACCTGATGCACGAGAGTAAGGCGAATACGTTTGGACACAACCCCTTCACTGCCACTGAAATGCAGGGAAACCATAGGACTCCCATTAGAGGGGTTAGAACAGTAGCAAAACAGACTAATGATCATCCATCTTGTGCTAGATAAAACTGGGGAGGGGGGCAATTATTGTTTTAAAATAGCTTGTGAGGCCTGTTATTCCAAGAGAAACCCTCTTGACATGAGTGGCATTTAAGATGGTTCCTCCTGTACCACAGTAAAAAAGCCATTTGTGGTCCAGACACTTAACCGGGCAACTGTTGCTAACCAGAGCCCAGGGCACAGGGATTGTAAATACATCACCATGCGTTGGTGGCTAACTCTGTGTGTCCACATCTGTACATACCTAACTAACATGCAACTAAATGAAGAAAATAACTTATGATAGACAATGAGGGGATATCAGACACCTACAGTATTCTTCATCTCAGGTTAAAGTAGCAGTTTTCTGTGAGGGCCTACATGGGAGCTCCACTCCCAATACCAAGACATTTTTTTATTAGACTTCAATCCTGTTAAGTGGAGAGAAAAGCCAGCTACTAAAATGCTAGATTTGTACATTTGCCACATAAAAAAAAAGAAAAATAATAATAATAATAATAATAATAATAATAATAATAATTGTATGTTCACTTTAAAATGTTACCTTAGTAACGCTTAAAGGGCATAGCAGATGAAGAATTCAGTTCAGTTTGATATCATTCACTGCAGAACATAGCCAATATAATAGTTGTGCAGTTCAGGTCACATAATACAACATAGCAGTTATATTTACCACTTATTTAACCTACCAAAACTAACATTATATATTCCAATAGCATTCATTACATTTGTTCCAACAAGTTAATGAAATAATTGAAAAAAGAAACCAACAAAATGAACATCAACATTGTTGATTTAAAACTATGATGTCAGTTTTAACTAAAAACACCCAATCACTTGAAGTTTGGAATGAATTGATTTACAGTAGCAAAAACAAGACAAAAAAAACACAACAACATTCACTTTCATTGATGACATTGTACATTGGAGAGGGCTATGAAGGCTAGAGAGCAATATCAATACTTCAGAGTAGACTGGAGCAGAGCGAAACATGGCCTGCAGCAGGAGACATAGCGGTCGGTCCACAGTGCCAACAGCTGCCCTACAACCTGCTCTTGCGGCCATCTTCGTGTGAATGTTTGGGAGTTAGCTGGAAGGGGTGTGCGAGACGCTGGCCCTGGGGTAAGGGGGAGGGGGCAGCGTAACAAAAAAGGGGGCTTTCATACAAAAACTAGCACACTGGGCGGTGTGCGGGAGGAGCCGGTGTAGGAGTACGGGCTGATGCAGAGGTACCTGAAGATGATTGGTGCAGGTAGCTAGGTAATAAAGGAGTCTCCAACAGCATGATATGGGAGATCAGAGGGCAGTTCTCGGGGATGGGGATGGAGGGGGGAGGGGGGTGTGGGGGGATACATTCCCCATTTTAGAAGGTCTTCCTGTGAATGGCACGCGCTCTGTCCTCCTCGTATTCCCTCTTGGACACCCACATCTTTTTAAAGGTGTCCAACGATGCCAGGATGGAGCCGCTGTGTGAGGACAGAGGGAATCCACCGAACGAATGACCGCCATTTTCCTTTTCAGAATTATTTAAAAAGACACAATAGCATTCAGAGGAATCATTCTTACCCAATCCATGTGGAATAGAGTCTCTCCTGAGGAGCAGAGATCTAAGGAAGCAAACAATAAACTATAAGCAAGATAGAGCTTAACACACACATCATCCTGTTGTCAGTCATTTACCATGTAACCTCTAGTACATACATACAGAATCAATATCTTTGATCTACTCTAGCAGCCAGAGATGTATTTAACCCTCCCGCTGTTCTATGGGTCAAAATGACACAGTGCACTATCTTTTTGTGCCAGCAGAAGGCGGTAGGGCTGCAGGATTCTGGCTAAAATGAGAATCACCATGTTCTTTCTTAGAATTGAGATCACAATTCTCACCCCCCCTTTCCTCAATATAAATGTTTGTTGCACTAATTTAAGTGACATAGAAGGAAACAAAACGTGATGATGTCTTCTTCTTTAATCTGACACTGAAGTTAAAACACTGGACATTGTCTTACTTGTTATAGGTTAATCCTACAACAAGATATGCCGGCTTTATGTAGCCTGTTGCATATTCAATTAATAAATGTTGCTCACATAATTGGAAATGGGCACATGGCAACAACAAACTGAACTCTGCATCACAGGCTACTTGGTGAAAGTAGTCTGCTGGGTGCTCATAAAATCTATGTGGTATCTATGATTGTAGCCTATACCATGGAAATCTCTGATTTTAAGAGGGTGGGAGTGTGTTTCTTTGAGAGTGCAGTGCTGCAAGATGCAGTTTTCAGTTGACGTGACGTGTAGTAGGCCTACGGTTTTCCAAATAAATAGAGTTGAAAGCTGGACCCTCGTCTAAATCGAGAAATCGAAAAATAAATAAACAGGCCGAGGTAGAAATCACAGCAAAATAAGCACACAGACTGTCATTGTGTATATTACTTCATGCTGCTCTGCATCACGTGGTGTCACAGCGCATTGCTATTTGTCGATTGTTTTTCAATTAATCGCGCAGCCCTGGAAGGCGGCAACAACAATACGGACATATGACATGGTAGTGCTGAAACCCAAGGACAGCGGCAGCTCAAGGTCAACGTTTGCTTACCTTAATCTTCACGTCTTTGGGTGCCAGCTTCTTCACTTCGGTTAGTAGCCGTTCACCAAACCCTGGTGGGGATGGGTGGGGAGAGAGAGTGGAACGTCAGACCTGCCGTGAGCGCACCACCGCAGAGGGATACTGGCAGGAGGCTAACCTTTGATGAGCGTGGAGCCTCCACACAGTACTATGGTGGAGAACAGCGTGCGTCTGAGGTCCATGTCAGACTTCTGGATGGCGAAGGCCAGCGTCTCGTGGATGCCGGCGCTCTCGTCTCCGATCAGGTCTGGTCGGAACAGTAGCTCTGGGGCGCGGAACCTGGCTGGGCCGATCTGACCACACATGACGTTTTAGAGGAAGTGTCGGAAAGAGAATAGTAAAGATCAGCATGTAAAATGTATTGTAATCTGATCCTGTAGAAGGCAGGTGGGAATGCACACAAAGCCACAGTGTGCCCAACATCCTTTTCTTCTCATTACAAATTCATTAAAACATTAGGTATCCAGCTTATTTTTGAACTGAGAAAATACACTTTTAATATGACAGATGAGCTGTTATGTGCATTACAGGTTTACGGAGGTCCATACAATATCTATCAATATCAATCTATTTCCTCTATATATATATATATATTTTTTTACTTCCACATTCATAACAGGGTGGATAGCACAACCATCATACTCACATTTAGCGTGCTTCCATCAGGAAGAATATACTGAGCCTTCTCTGTTTCTAAAGTCTCATCTTTCTGAGGATTGAGAGACAAGTAGCAGGCTCTCTGTAGAAGCAGACACACAAAACACCATTAGGTGTGAAAATGAGCGGCAAGGTTCTAAATTGTCCGGGTGCGGCTCCTCCCCCCCCGTACCTCTTTAATGGTACGGACCACCTCGAACTCGGCCGAGGTGTTGAAGTTGTAGCCCTCCTTGCGCAGCAGAAGGCGGAGGTAGCGGGACACGTCTCTGCCGGCGATGTCCACGCGCATGATGGAGTGGGGGATGGCGAAGCCCTCGTAGATGGGCACCACATGTGTCACGCCATCGCCAGCGTCCAGGACCACCCCCGTGGTGCGGCCTGTGGCATACCTGCATGGAGACAGGCCTCAAGGTCACGTCCTGTACCACGCACACACACTCGATTATGGAATAAATAATCGGATTATTTTGGTCAATATTAAAATCCCGATTATTTTGCATGATTACTCATTGACTTTGTAAAGATGTTGTAAAACAAAACAACAATAAAACAAATCAACAGCGAAAATATTTTTAACTGTGAAACGTTCCTTAACCCTCTTGTTGTCCTTAATAATATATTGGCACACCAGGCGGCGCCATTTGATTGTGTACGATTGTGTGGTTCTCTATATTCACTGGTGTGTGTATTTATTTCATTATTAATTATTTCTTTATGTATTTGTTCCTTTTTTCGTGCCTTTTAACCCTCCTGTTGGGTTTCAAACTCACACCTTGTTGTGCCAGCAGTGCCCATCATACGTCTGTGTAAGCTGTAGAATTAGGTTTATCACCTTCTTTCTGCCACAAAGTGCTAGTGATTTGGGTCTTTTTGACCCGGAGGACAACAGGAGGGTTAGTATTTATCCTGTTGATCTTCCATTGATCTTGATTCAGAACACAAAACAAAATAAGAGTTTTACTTGCAAAACGTAATAGGCTAAATAATGTTTGTTTTCCCCCTCGATTAAATTGTGATTGAAAATAAAATCACTATTAAACTGTGCATTTTAATAGTGCACAACCCTAGCTCACACACACACACACACACACACACACACACACACACACACACACACACACACACACACTTCAGCAGAAGCTTACATCTACACTCGGGACAGGATGAAATGCCAAACCACAAAAAGGTTTATGACAGACATTGCATTGTGGGAAAAGGTTTCCATGAATGTAATGTTCAGGGACACCTAAACAGCACAATAAATCATAGCCTTCCATGAAACAGTTTGTACCAGGGCATTTGTTTAACGTTTTGCATGAGTATTGCATGAGGCCTACACAGCTATCAATTCATCTATACTAGTGACAATCCTTCATTATGTCTCAATTAATATCAGCATGCAATATATATATACACCATATATTGCAATATATACCATGTAACGACAAATGTGTTTACCGTTCTGTGATTATTTATATAGTACCGCGACAAGGTCCATATCACTCACTATTTAACAAGGGTTAACTAGTTAATTAAACTCCTTATGAAAACACATTAGATAAAGTCAGTTAGTGGTCAGAACTGATCATGTTGTATTGTGACTACATATGAAAACGCATTCTCTGTCAACATACAAATATAGATAAATATATATTCTACCTGTTTATGTCTGTGCTATGATAGAGTTTCAGATAGGGTTGAAGTAAATGGAATGTATTAATACTAGAGATGCATGGATTGTATTTTTATTGGCCAATTCCAATTCCAGTTTGTTTTAATAAGCCTGACTGGCTGGTTTCAATTTTCATATTAAAACTTTCACAATTTATTTTGATTTTACGGCTCTACACCATTTAGATGCAGAGATTTTTAGTTTAAAAAGTAATAACTTGGCATTCCTTTCCCTTAACCGCCAGCGCTTGCATTCGTCGTCTTTTTACATTTCTACAAGGCAGCATGTTTAACAGCACATATTAATAAAGAATAAGACACATCTAATTCAGTGAGATTAACAATAATACGCAAATAGATTTGCGCTAAATTTACAACCCCAATTCCAATGAATTTGGGACATTGTGTAAAACGTAAATAAAAACAGAATACAATGATTTTCAAATCCTTTTCAACCTATATTCAATTGAATACACTATAAAGACAAGATATTTAATGTTCAAACTGATCAATTTGGTTGTTTTTTTGCAAATATCACTCACTTTGAATTTGACGCCTGCAACACGTTCCAAAAAAGCTGGGACGGGCTTGTTTACCACTGTGTTACTGCACGTCTCCTTTTAACAACACTCAAGCGTTTGGGAACTGAGGACACTAATTGTTGAAGGTTGTAGGTGGAATTATTTCCCATTCTTGCTTGATGTACAACTTCAGTTTTACACTTCGTAATGTGCCACACATTTCAATGGGAGACAGGTCTGGACTGCAGGCAGGCCAGTCTAGTACCCGTACTCTTTTACTACGAAGCCACGCTGTTGTAACACGTGCAGAATGTGGCTTGGCATTGTCTTGCTGAAGTAAGCAGGGACGTCCCTGAAGAAGACGTTGCTTGGATGGCAGCATATGTTGCTCCATATCCTGTATGTACCTTTCAGGTTTAAAGGTGCCTTCACAGATGTTACCCATGCCATGGACACCGATTGCCAGGTACACACTACACGACTTTTTTGTCTTTCGCGATTGTCACCATGTCAGATTAGACGAACATTGTGCCGTACATTGATGTGTGGTGGCAGGGAGACTGGTAACACTACACATATGACACCGTCCGATCACCGTATGCTGCCGAATCGGGTCAGAATTGGCCTGAAGTTGTGTAGTGTGCACCTGGCATAACACACCCCGATACCATCACATATGCTGGCTTTTGAACTCTCCGCTGATAACAACCCGGATGGTCCTTTTCCTATTTGACCCGGAGGACACGACGTACATACTTTTTTGAGGATTTGCAAATCATTGAATTCTGTTTTTATTTACATTTTACACAATGTCCCAAAATCATTGGAATTGTGGTTGTAGTTTAAAGTTTGAATGTCTTAAGAAACACATTTGACTAGCAAACCTATTGTAAACTTCCTACCGGCTTCGGGATGAAGAATTTCACACTGCGCAGATATGGAAATACTTCTGTCATTGTAGCTTACCTACACATGACAGCTATCATGACAGTTATCTACAGTATTTCTCTAGTTTAAAAGTGCAGAAGGGGCAAGTGAACGTTTTTAAGGCTAAGCCTATTCATGCTGTGTGCAATTGGTAACATAACCGGCTATGTTCAGACAGACTGGCCGATCACTGGTCATGGACGGTCAAGGTGAAATCCGGCCGATTCTGGTCACCAGCTAATCGATTGGTGCATCTCTAATAAATACACATTTATAACAAACAACATTTAAGAGTTACATGTTCCTATCATTACCACCAACAGGAATACGATAGACTTACAGACTGAGGACAGCTTGCATGGAGATGAAGAGCGCAGGAACATTAAAGGTCTCAAAAAACACCTCTGCAGCCTTCTCTCGGTTCTTGCTGGGGTTGAGAGGGGCCTCGGTCAACAGTACAGGGTGCTGCATGGAAACAGAAGCATTAAAGTTTACCACAGCACAACTAAGGCCCTGAGCAAACAACAAGGGCAGGAGAGATGAATGGGGGAAGTGAGAGGAAATGGGTTAAAACATTAGGAAGGGCCCCCACCTCCTCAGAGAATGTCTGCAGCTGCTCCTTGGAATAGACATACTGCCAGATCCGCTCCATGTCATTCCAGTCCTTCACAATCCCATGCTCCATAGGATACCGCACAGACAACAAACCCCTGTGCTCCTAATAAACATCAGAGTGAAATGAAAACAGGAAATAATCTGAATAAATCAGACACATTCTGATTGAATGAGAGTTACCCACAGCTACAAAAGGTAACGGTATTTCCTAGCTTTTCTCTCTGAACAATATCTAAACAAACAAGTTAGTCCAACGTAGATAATACACAGTCGATCACATACTGGTCTTTGTCAACTCCAAGTTCTCCTTTCTAACTTGTAAGACCACAACAACACACCAACTTCCCAACACCAGCAGTATCATAGCAGGTAATGACTGTCCTATGTGAGATCAGTCCCAGTAAACCTTACAACCATGCGTAACAAATGGCAAAGAGCAGATGAGGATAATTAAAACTCTAGTTTTGTAATATAGCTGCCCGAGGACTACCATAACCATGTGATTCCCTGGGAATGTCTTCCTCTAATTCTCCTCTTTCTGTAAAACCTGTTGCTGGTCTGGCTTGCTGGTCAGTCACAGATGCAGGCAGAATACTACCACCACAAACATCAAGATCTAGACTTAAGTACGTGCATAATGTACAAGATTATTACTGTTTAACTAAGTATGTGTATTGTACCTCTGCCTTCGGCCCAATGAAAAGGTCCCCCTCTAGGGCTCCTGCCATCACGCGCACATGCTTGGGACGGCCCACACTGTACCACAGAGAACAGAATTAAACAATTAAACATGAGCTGTCTGATATCATTAGACAAAACTAATAGATTTTATATAGAAAAAAAATAATATAAAATTCAATGGTCTTTTTAAGACAGTAAACAATCCTTGACCAACAACTTACTAGTTGGGGAAGCAGTATTTAGGTATTTGGTCACCAGCAAATCCAGCCTTGATAACCCCAGAACCCTGATGAGAGGAAATGACAGGACACATAAAGCTGTGAAGTTAGGATGAAGGGTGTATGAGAAACCTCACTATGGTGAATTTGATATGTTGTGTGTGTGTGTGTGTGTGTGTGTGTGTGTGTGTGTGTGATAGAGACAGAGATAATTTGATCATAAGACATTGCCTAAGGCAGTTCTATCAGTCAGCAACCTATGCTAACGAGTTACACAGTTGCAGCTCTGTGCATTAGCAGAATCACTTCAAGCTATATCCTCTATCTTAAAAATCGTTCAGGTGTTATGCTCTCCTTAATACCGTTATCTGCCAATCAGATCAGATACTACTAAGATTTGGAAGACCAAGTGTGCTGTTTTCATTAATTGTATATGTATACATGATGCACAACGCAGTTTTTCGGTGCAAAATATAAAAGTAAATAAAGACACAATAGCTCACGCAGAACCGTTCACCCATGCAGTATTTATGCCACACAATGATACTAGTAGCTAACACCTTGAGCACACGACAGCTTGCTAGCGGTACAAACTATAGTCGACGGCTAACGTTAGCTAACAAGACTGACAATTCTCCTGGCAGGTCGGGTAATAAGAAGTGAATCCAGACACAGAGCATATAGAAATGCGTAGTATTCTTGCATGGCTAGTCATATGGATAAGCTTGCACTAACTGACATTCACAAATCCTAGCGCAAGCAGGGATTATCCATTCATATTTTTAGCTGTAACACAACAAGGAGCTAACGTTAGCTAGCGGCCTGGGTTAGGGTGTGGATGAATGACATCATCATACTTACATTATCGATCACAACCGGCTGGTTAGCTAAAATATCATAAGACTCCATGACGGACGTGTTATTTAAGATATAATGTATATAAATTGTTAGGTGTATTGCTCCCCTTTTGGCGTTTTAATCATGTAAATAACGCCCTGTCACACCGATCACAGACGCCTAGTCGCCGGGCTCGCCGCTCCTTTACACTCAATGTGGGCCAAAGCAAGACTTCCACAACAACCTTATCGCTGCAGCATTGCGTTGACAGACAGCGCAACTGTCCAATCACAGTTCCCTGAATAGGAAGCCATGTGGCTTGCATACAGCTGTGTAGTCAGTACAGCTGGATTTGGACTGAGACTGAAATCACGGCTGACTAATAATACATTGATCATATCGTGTACAAACGTTATCTATATTTAAAGGTGATACTATATTTTAAATATGCATATAGCAAAAAAAAACTATTTTCTATGTAAATACAGTGGAGTTGGAGTAATTGCATCCTGAACAGATAATGAAATCACACTCCCTGTGTATGTTTTAGGCTAATCTGAGCTCCTCTGTTCTTTTAGTACATTATTGTGTGTGTGTGTGTGTGTGTGTGTGTGTGTGTGTGTGTGTGTGTGTGCGCGCGCGCGCGTGTGTGCGTGTGTGTGTGTGTCCAACGAAGCATTTGTTTTGGTTTGAGATGCTGGTGGTATACCTTGACATAGTGGTAGAATCTAATATAAATAATTTAAAATAATATTTAGTAACTATGTAATCATCCATATATGGTAATAATATGAATGTACCTACATGTCACAGCACTGTCGTCTTTAAAGCTACTGTGAAATGAGCAGAAGATCCTGGTGAGTTACAGATCATGTGTATGGAGGACCAGTATCTATTGTAAATGAAATACAAGTTGATCTTTAATTGTTCTGTCAATAAGAAGGGAAACAACGTGAGTTTGCTGATACATTGGAAAAGCTTTATCTTACAGGCACAGCATCCAATGCCATTGTCTCCTTATGGAAAAATAATGGCAACTAACTTATACGTTATAGTTATTGGTAATCAATAAAAGAAAATGTGTTTCCCTTGTGATGACCAACAGTCTGACTACCTATAGGGGGCAACAGTATGCTCCAGCGTCAAAAATAAAGCAGAAGAAGATGAAGAATACCGTACTACTAAGTACAGTACTAGCCCTGTCATCGAAGCTAAAAAGAAGAATCACACAGCTGATTAGTAGAAAGTTTATCTTACACATAGAAGTCTGGATCTCAACAGAAACAGAATAAGAGCATGTAAAATTACTTTACAGGTAAAATATATTTGAGATGAATTTATGTAAGAAAGTTCATTGCGATGGTAAATCAATGTTGTTTTGTACTTGTTGTATCTTGTATGTCAAACTGCCTGCTAGCTTAGTTGGCTATCGAAGCCTCCGTTGTTAGCATTCGTTAAAATTACCGTTGAAATTATGTTACAAGAACTAAGTGTGTATGCTGTCGAACCAATCTAGAGTCAGTTGGTGTGGGTGACTAGATACATTTTCTATTTTGTAGGAGCTTCTTGGACAGTAAAGTTGACTTTTTCGTATTGTATTGTAGCCACATACCTGTACAGTAGTTATATGACTAGCAGGTGTTTCTGTGTGTTACAGTTTGTAATGCTACCTGCGGGGTTAAAAGGCCGTGGTTGAAGCTGTTGCCCGTGGTTAAAAGGCATAGAGGAGAGCACATCCTACATCATGGCCTGTGCAGAAGAACAACCTGAGAAGTAAACTAACAGTACTGTATTATTCTGTTTAGTTTCAGTGTTTGATTGTTGTACCATTATGGCATACAGCGTCTGTACAACCAACATGTGTGTTACGCAGACACTGTTGGGTGTGCTTTGCCACTGAGAGAGAGGACCATGTGGCAGAATGGGTGAGCCCCTGCAGGTGCAGAGGCTGTACCAAGTGGATACACCAGGCCTGTCTGCAGAGGTGGCTTGATGAGAAGCAAAAGGGCAACTCTGCTGGACCAGTCAGCTGCCCACAGTGTGGCACAGAATACCTTATTGTCTTCCCCAAGATGGGTGAGCAAAGTTCACAGATACAGAGTGAAATCACACAAGGGTCATACTTAAAATTTAATCATAATACAGAGCTTCTATGTATAAACGTAAATAATAATTACAGCAACTTTATATTTGATCTACACATAATACTCATTAAAGTGTTTTCATGTAACAACGTAAATAAGGATTACAGCTACTTTATATTTGATCTATACATAATACTCATTAAATACAGTGGAAGCAAGATGGTTGACATAGTTCATACTGTTTTGTTTTTATACAGGACCTCTGGTGTATTTCCTACAGCAGATAGACAGAGCTTTGTCACGGCTCAGTCCATTTGCTGCTGTAGGGGTAGTAATAGGAACTGTATACTGGTCAGCTGTGACATATGGTGCTGTGACTGTCATGCAGGTACATTGATGTTTACTTGTCACCTACAAATCAACCTAAAATGAAACATGTGTTCCCTGTTACCTAACCTTCCTTCATGTATTTTACTATGCAGGTTGTGGGCCATAAGAAGGGTCTTTATGTGATGGAGCGAGCCGACCCAATGTTCTTGTTGCTGGGACTGCCTACCATCCCCGTTGTATTAGTTCTGGGCAAGATGGTGCGCTGGGAGGATTACTTAGTGAGGATGTGGCAGAGATACTCCTCCAGTAGACAGTTGGCACTGCCAGGTACACAAACGGGCACACTGGGCCTCATTTATCAATATGTTCACATTTCCATTTGTGTAGCTTATACACGCATTGCATCTGTGTGTGAAATCGCTTGTAGAGAGAAACAGAAGCCGCTTTGCCATTGTATTTGGATACAAATCGAAAGTACATGATTTGACACATGCATTTTCTTGTCTGTGTCTCGCGTGCAATCTTGCCATTAAATGTGCAAGTGTTACTGAACCTGACTTTTGGCTGCACATTTCCTCATAAAAGCGGCACATTTGTATATGTGTAACCAGGTCGGTTCAGACCGGGACGTGAACCCGGCTGCCCTGTGTAGAGAGCGGACGCTCTTACAAGACACGCTTTGAGGTGTCAGATTGTAAGATTTAACTTAACCAGCTGGCCACCGTTACATATGCAAGGAATTTGACTTGGCAAAGGCTCTGCAGCTTTAGACATGCATATACAGTAATAGCAGCAACACACTTAATGTTCACACACTTTTCTGTGTAGCTATTTCATGATCACACATTATAGAAGGGAGTAAAATCAATCTATTTGTCCATAATGAACACATCTCCTGCTTTGACACACACTGGGATATACAGTATTTTGGCGGTGTCGATTCTAATGCCTTCCATGACCTTGGTAAAATGGGGATGTGGATGCAGCTGCAGTGGTCAAGTGTGGTGTCTTACTCCTTACAGGACATGCTTTGCATCGTGGGCTCCACGAAGGCTTCAGCGCAGGGGACCACCTCTCTGTGTCCCGGACTCTGTGTGGCGCGCTCGTCTTCCCCTCCATTGCCAGTCTGGTGGGACGGTTGCTGTTTGGACGCGTGTCCTCCAGTCTACAGCGCACTATACTGGTAAGTAGCAGCATGTCTGACCATGGTTACTTGCTAGCTACAGGGACTGCTGTAGCTGTTGAATGCAACAGCTTTACAGGAACACTGAGAGGGTGGGTTAAATGCTTGCTGGTGTGAAGTGATGTACATCTTCCTAAATATGAGTTGATGGCATTCTTGTCTCCTGTCTCAACAGGGTGGCATTGCATTTGTGGTGCTAAAGGGGGTGCTGAAGGTGTATTTCAAACAGCAGCAGTACATCATTCAGACTAACCGACGCATTCTCAACTACCCAGAAAGAGACGGACAGAGTGAGGCAGGAGAGGACACAGAGGACAGTGGAAATGAATAGTTTCCACTGGTTTAGTTTGAAGAAAGATAAAGTAAAGTGTGCGGCATCAAGAGTGTTTGTTTACCACACACTGTCTAAAGGAACTTTTTACAAAACGTAGGCACTTTTTGCGTTTTTGCCCCCATACTCAGGCCAATTTTGGTAACTGAGGTGGAAATTGCAGTCATAACATTGCTGATTGGTCCACAGGAATCACAAAGCAGACCAATTGCTATTTTAAATGCCAGCAATACCTAGTTGATGGAAAACATTTATATCTGAGTAAGTGATTGAAAAGATCAAAACAGGAGTCTAACACATTACAGCTAGTTCTTGCATTTTTTTAGGTCCTAAATCCTTATGGGGAAAATGTTGTAATGTAAATATTTCCCCTGTGTGAATAAACTCTAATACAAATGTCAGACGTTGTAAAAATTACACCTTTCATTAATTTTGTTTTATAGGGGAGAATGTCCATGACTTCCATGACCTCATATCAGTGTGTTCTGTTGCCCCATCTGCACTGTAACAAACACTGATTGCACATAACCCTCTCCAAATAAATCCTTTGTGCTGCTGCCAAGTATGTTACCTTGGGAAAACATTGTGTCCTCTTTGTATGTCTTCCATCCAGGTTATATATACATACATACATACATACATACATACATACATACATACATACATACATACATACACACACACATCTTTCAGGAATTAACATATTTTGAGAGAATGTTTATTAAATAAGGTCTACACAAACTATTATTTCAAATTAACAATGCTATGGAAGATTAGCTTTTCAGGAATGATTACTTGTCCTATGGATGTGCTTTAAAGGCTTTATTTGCTTTATTTAAATAAAAACTTTACAAATGAAAAGTAGGGAATATTTCGTTCATAAGGGTACTTTTTCCATATTTACATGTTCTATTTTTCCCCCACAACATTTCAGTTTCTAAGCAATCATGATCGTGTAAACTAAAATTGTCGTTATTGAACATTTATTTTAATACATTCAATTAAGCAACTGCCTTAAAGCTGTTGATTATTCTTTTTAACAGCACCGAGAGGGATATACTGTTGTGTTTGTGCGCTAATACTGATGTTTTTGCTGGTGACCCAATTTTGACAGTTTATTATAAACTACACAACATTAATCGTATTATTATACTGATTACATGTAGATTACTTTAGGTAACTTGCAAAGCTAAAAGGATGCAATGCATGCCCTGCCTATCCTATTCGCTGATTGGCAGTACTCTGTAATTCAAGTCGTTCATTGGCTAGTTAAAGTCAACTACGGATGTTTTGGACTACTGGTAGTCATAAGAAGGAAATGAAATACAATGCTTGCTAAATAATGATGGTCCACTGGACAACATTCACTGCGACCTTAAGGCTATTATAAATCTGCCATGAGACGGGTAACACTATTCGTCAACGGAACCTCCTCCAATGGAAAGGTATGTTGTGGATACATAAATACAAAATAACAAACAGGAAATGCGTGTGGTGCTCAATATGCTATCGACCAGATTCAGCACACACAAGGATTGAGGTAGCATTTAGTAATTTGGTCAAAAGCTATGGTTATGTTAAGCCATACATTAAAATATTGTTTTAATATACAGGTGGTGGCTGTTTACGGTTCGCTTGATGATTTGCTGACAGTGGCCAGTTCAAAACTGGGAATAAGAGCCTCTAGCGTCTACAATGGGAATGGCGGCCAAATAGACGATATAGCCTTGATCAGGTAAGACAGTGTCCTTTGTCAAGTATGTATTAGCGATCAATGTTTTACGTATTTGGGAATGTAAATGCATATTTTACTCTCAACAGAGATGATGACGTGCTTTATATAACAGAGGGAGAATCATTTGAAGGTAAGCTGACTTGGGGATACATTTTTTGCATGCCGTTTTGTTTCAAATGCATTTTGTTTGTTGTTGGCATGTTTGAATGTTTGCCATTGTAGACCACCAGGAAGATGTTCAAGGGTCAGAAACCTGTCAGACTCACACTGATTGGCTGACACTCAATGTTGGAGGGCGCTGTTTCACCACCACAAGGTTAATATGCACCCCATACCTTTTAATAACAATTGTATGTAGTTTGTTACTGTTATATTATTATTTAATGTTATACTTGTTTATGTGTGTGTTTGTGTTCGTTCTCTTTACAGGAGCACTCTGGTCAGTAAAGAGCCAGAAAGCATGTTGGCACACATGTTCAGAGACAAAGGTGATATACAATATACACCATGTCACATCAATGGCCATTCTCCCTTTATTTACCTTCATGGTTTCCAATTATTTGATATGTGTGTTATTCAGATGTTTGGGGAAACAAGCAGGATTCACAGGGGGCATACCTGATAGACCGCAGTCCTGATTACTTTGAACCTATTCTAAACTATCTAAGACATGGGCAGTTGATTATCAATGAAGGCATCAACACACTGGGTATTTATAATACATGCATTACAAAGTATATATCTGGACACAAGTCATAGAAATAATATTCTACGCTCAAAATTGTGGTCCTCCTTTTCTAGGTGTCCTAGAAGAAGCTCGTTTTTTTGGAATCGAACAGTTGGCTGAGCAGTTGGAGACCCTCATAAAAGTGAGTTTGTATTTCTAGGACACAAGGTGTTTTTAATATCTCTGTCAAAAGTGTATCTCTAATGATGACTTCCACACAGACATCTCAACCGCCTGATGACCACTCACCTCTGACCCGGAAGGAGTTCATTAGATTCTTGTTAGCCACAACTACTAAGTCTGAGTTGCGTTGTCAGGTACTCAGAAATCCATGCATACACACCACCGGTGATTCAGATATGAATATTGTCTTACAGATATCCCTGCTGATCTGCAAACATCTTGGTTATATTTTAATAGGGCCTAAATTTTAATGGTGCAGATCTATCTCGCCTGGATTTGCGCTACATCAACTTTAAGATGGCGAGCCTCAGGGCTGCCAACCTCACCCACTCAAATCTCAGCGGTGCCAATTTGGAGCGGGCAGACTTATCCTCGGCCTGCCTGGATGTGAGACCCTCTTGTGCTTTTTAATGGTGTACTCCTCAACTGCAGCCAGGACCTGACATTTAATGCCGAGCTCACTGTTTATGCTTGAAATGTGTGGCTGTTGGGAGAGCATTAGTGTAGGAGGAGAAGGGACATTAAACCAATATTTTTGTAATTCTGGTTTAAACCACATTGGGATATAGGTTTGTGTGTGCCAATATACAGGGTGCCAATCTACAGGGTGTAAAGATGCTGTGTACTAATGCTGAGGGGGCATCTTTAAGAGGCTGTAATTTTGAAGACCCCGCTGGAATCAAGGCCAATCTGGAAGGTAAAGCATGTCACTTGGATGCATTTATGCTATATTAATAGTCATATTTGGTCTGGCTAGTGTAACTACAATGACTGTGTTCTCAGGAGCCAACCTGAAAGGTGTAGACATGGAGGGTAGCCAGATGACTGGTATTAACCTGAGAGTAGCCACACTGAAAAATGCCAAACTCAAGAACTGCAATCTAAGAGGAGCGACGCTGGCCGGCACTGATTTGGAGGTTAACATCCACGCCTGCGCTTGCACGCACGCACACACACACACACACACACACACACTTAGTCTACCATCGTGAGAAAGTATGTGCTTATTTATTGTTCTGGTGTTTGTTTCTTTTTCAGAACTGCGATTTATCAGGGTGCGATCTTCAGGAGGCCAACCTAAGAGGCTCCAATGTGAAGGGAGCCATATTTGAAGAAATGTTGACTCCTCTCCACATGTCCCAGAGTGTACGGTAAAGCAGCTTCCATGAGCACAGCCTTATACTACCTGAACTGTGTCTACTGTCTCTTCTCTAGTGTCTTCATTTCTGTACATATGTTGTGCAGAGTAAATTAATGTCAAACTTGAATTTTGAGCTGACCACCAGTTTAAATCAAACTGAATATTCAGCAGCAGGAAGTGCGGAGTGTATAGTATCAAATAAAAACCTTTCCATGCCAAAATACAAGCTGCCAAACACATAACCTTCTTATGTATTCCGTATGTACCATCTGTAAATGAACAGACATCACCTTAACACCCTGGTTGGGTTATTCTCTACCACCAAAGCATGTCGGTCTATTCTATGATCTGAGTATCTGTGTATTGGATTCGCATGTATCTGTGAGATTAAATTGCACACTGCCATTTTCTTTTCACTGATGTTTTTGCAATAGATGTACACACTGTAGAGACCAACTAGTCCAAGGTGCCGTAATGAACAGAACAAAATGTTATTTTCTTAAATGTTGATTGAATGCATGTTTTATGCTGTTGCAATCTTAATTCTTAATTAACCTGGCCAAAAGAGTATGTGTTAATCTAAAATGGAATTGGGTGGAATCTTTGAAGATTGGGCCACTTTCAAAAGGTGCTAAACTAGTCTGTACTGCTGTGTTTGTATTAGTTATTGTTCACATTTGTACGTTAATAAATAAAACATTTTTAACATTCTCTCTTTACTTGCTTTCTAACACTTGCCAGTCCATGTGTCAACTGAAAAGCAATTAATATCTTAATTTCATTAGTAGTTTAGTATTCCATTTTTAGATCATTTATGGCGAATGTATTAGGGAGATGGATTGAATATGTCAAAAGTTATTTATTTTAGTTGATGTAGAATGCAAAGTATGAAATATCATCCAGCTGCAAAATTTATTTATTAATTGAGCTGAGAGCAATAATCTCATAGAGACAGGCTAGAATACCACAATTGGCGAAGTCAAGCTGAAGCTCTCGAGATCAGGATGGTCTCCCCAGGATAATATTACCCAGCTCCTGCTTTCATGAAATGTAAATGTGTTCATACCACATTTTCCCAGCAGATGGCATTGTGGTGTCTGGTCATAGCACAAATGAATTTCTGAATGCGTGCACACCACAATTATATAAATCAGGACCATGTTGGTATGCTAACAAGGGTCTGCTTTTTGTTAAATATAGTCTTGAGTGATCGTGGACAAATAAACAGGCATATCCCCTATCTACTGTATCCTCCTGTTGTGCTTCTTATATCGTATTATGCCAGCAGATAGCGCCACCTGATTGTGTCATTCTCTTTATTGCCATTGCTGTGTGTATTTATTTATTTATTGATTATTTCTTTATGTATTTGTTAGATTTTTTTGTGTGCCTTTTAACCCTCCTGTTGTCCTTGGGTTTCAAACTCACACCTTGTTGTGCCAGCAGTGCACGTCATATGTGTGTGTGTAAGCTGTAGAATTAGGATTGGTGCCTTCTATTTGCCACAGAGAGCTAGTGTGTTGAGTCATTTTGACCCAGAGGACAACAGGTAGGTTAACTGATATAGATGAACACCTTTGTTTAAGGTGCATTGACGTGCATTCTAAAATAGATATCGCTGAATGGAATGCTTGATGAGTTTATCTTGATTGAGAATATATCTAACCACTGAAGCTGACTGTGGTTTATGTTTACATGTGGAAATGAGCTTGTGGTGAATGGGCTTAATTGGTGGTTAGGGTCTGGGAGAAGTGGCCCACCGCGGTACAGTCTGAAATACTCACAATGTTTAGGAAATACAAACACAGAGGTTGCCATCTGATTATACCTCCAGGAGTTTGGCAAGTGTCCGTTTTTTTTTAAGCACAATGAGTTTTTACATAACTTTTGTGGGAAACCTTACCTGCATGGTGCAGGTTGGTAGGCTTTTCTTGAAAATGCTGACTATAGTGAAAGCTACTGGCTTTGGCTTGAGCCAGTAAACATCGAAATATTTCTAATAAGCTGTGGAGGCACAAAGCTATGCATGCAAAACTTATATGTCAAGCAATGTTTACATTCATACTCAAATGTTACATATAGCTTTATTACAAAGAATTTGCTGACAGCAACATATATTAGAGTGACATACAATATTCCCCCCTGGCCTGAAGGTTGGATAAGCACAGAATAGATAATCTTGCATCAGTCTGTAAGTAAGCACTGCACTTGGTTTAAAGTGATCAAAATGCTTTGACGTGCTGCGGTATTCTAGTAAAGCTCATTCGTGGAAGGTTGTTTCAGTGGTTGTGTTTCAATTTCCTATAAAATGAGGTGAGACTTCTAGTCCTGCAAGGGATTTTCTGTTTTTGGTTCTCGTGGGTGGGATGGAAAGTTATTTTCCTACACAGTACACACACATACTTTTATAGCCTTTCCCTAATCTGTTTTTCTCTTCTTGCTGGTCAACATCAGGTCTCTCCCTCTCTATCTCGCTCTCCCTCCCTTCCACCTGTGCCAAATTGACTGAGGCCCACTAGTGCTTGAGATCATTAGAACAGTACCAGCTGGGGGAATAAGGCTGAGTCACTACCATTATGTCCCTTCCACCTACACAGTCTGTGTTAAGGAGTGAGGTTGTGTGATTTCAATTAACTGAGTGTCTGGCCTATGTGGTTGTAGAGGGAGGGGTAGAGAAAATGCCGGCCTTTGAGAGAAACATGGACAAGGGGTAGAGAAAAGTACAGATCACTTGGGGACAGTTTCAAGCAAAAATGTGGGGAGAGGTGCGCTCAATGCAGATCTCTTCACATGTTGATTCTTAAGTCTTCTTAAAAAGCAGTAACAGCTAGGCTACAGTATGCATGTCTCACTGAGGTTTAAAGAGGTGTGCAGAATTAGTGAAAGTCACTATAGCGGCTGCATAGATATCTTGTGGCAGCACTACTTAGCTAACACTGCTATAATAGTATAGGATACTGTACAGAAATTACATTTATAAAGGTTTAAATGGGTGAAAGATACAAAAATA